>CAJNOI010001661.1:0-13285 GCA_905250115.1 Adineta steineri | reverse complement strand
CGTTTTTTCTCCATTCTTTATTGTATACTTCATTATCCTTCAAAAATCAGTGTTGTAAAAAGCAATTTTCCTTCTGTTGTATATCGATAACTTTCATATTTTTAAATGACTACTGGCAAAAGAAAAAGAATAATAGTTAGAAGTAATATCATATTTACAATAATATTCTTCTTTTTAGTTGATTCATTATTTCGCAAATATTATCGAATGGAATAATATTGTGAAAAATGAGTTACGTCGAAATAATGATCTACAGTTAATTAACCAAGACGGAAAAGAATATTTTCTCCCTTTTTATGTCATGCATACTCTATCCATACAAACATTATTAAAATAATGTTTGTTTTCCGAATAATGAAATTAAGTTTGATGCAGTAGATAAATAATGATTGTGATTTTATATTTTGAAGAGTAGATGTAAGTGCATATTTCTTTATTTACTGATATAGTCAAATGTATAGAACAAAAGAAATATTGTTATTGTATATTTAATATGTATCGTGTTCATATACAATGATATATATTACAAGTATAAAGAAATAAATTTATATTATATAGTTTTACTTATTGCTTGAAATGATATAAATATCTTCAAGTGAAATGTTTAATAAGGCATGACTTTTAAATAATTTTATTTTTTTAATAATCATTTGATTATTCAACATTTTTATAAAGATCTCCTTACGACTTCGCTACACATTCATCAAGTATAATGCTGTTTCTTTTTCCTCCACATCAACCAATCATTAAATAGCAGCACATTTATAATAAATAATGAACAACGATATAAAAAAACTCATTTGGTTTGTTTGTCCTTATTCCGCCTATTTCTCTTTTTTTTGCCTATATTACTTGAGTCTCTGCATAATATTTAGAATTGTTTTATCAAAAATTTTAATTCTTTAGTTTAATACTGAAACTAAAGAAAATATTGAAGTAAAAAAAATGATTTTCATGTAAATATAATTTATAGATTTCACATGATATTTTTGTTAATATGAAGTCAAATTGTATTTTGTTATTTTTATATTATTCTAAATAGGAGAATATCATTTAATATTATATAAAATAAATAAACTATTATAGTTAATTGAAATCTAGAAAGATACTGAGTTATTCTATTCAAAATAAAATTGAATTTAATAGCTAATTATTGGACGGTATCTGAATTTTACAAATAGAAAGGAGTGGATGTGGGCAGGTATTTATCCATTTCAACTACACCACATTCACACCCTCAAGAGTTTTTGAATAGACAAAGAAATTCATACAATATTTCTCTCCGAAAACTCTATATTTACCATGTATTGCTCTAATTTTTGTGTAATTTTGTTTTTGATTTACTTCACATCAATAACACACTATCAACGTATATTTTGCTTTTTTCGGGTTCGTGTTCCAAAAGATTTGAATATTCAGAGACGATAGTGATGATCGAGATACGAATAATAAGAGATAAGTAAATATTGATTTCTTTTTTGCGTGCACTTAGAATATTCATCATCATGGTTCTCTACATATTCAGATACAAAGACGATAAAAGTTACGACAAAGAAAAATGATGTAAAAGTCGATCTCAGTTCAGGTTCGGATCCAAGCAAAAACGTATTCGTAGATTCCTAGATAGTGCTGGAAAGAAATCAGAGACGAAAAACAAAGTAGTATTTGAGTATCCAAAAAGATACTCTCTCACTAATTTTATGCGCATTCATTTGCTAGATAATCCAGAAAAATTCAGATAAAGATAGAAATCAAGATGAACTTCTTCAATATCAAAGATTATTTCATAAAAGTAGATATGTAGCGATAAAATCACTTTGAAGGCGTTTTGCGACAATACTCACATCTGCGATGATTGTGTTGTGCCAAGAATGGGTTGGTGAACGATGAGCACAAGGAACGATAAGCATGGAACTTTAAGAACAGGGAACAATGAACACAGGAAAGTCAAGCGCAAATAAAAATAAAATAAAACTGACGGTGTGGGTGCGGGTGTGGGGTTGGGTGGATGCGGATGTGTTGAATGTGGATGAAATTATATATTCAACTAAGGCACACACCCACATTCAACACACGCACACTTCATCCACCCACACCCACACCGCTTGGACTGTGCCGCTGTACTGCTTCGTAATGGAAATTTATTAGTGGCTGGAGGTGTGGATTCGAACTCTAACATTTTATCGTCTGCTGAAATATATAGTTTTACTACTGGGAGATTCTCACCTATTCAACCAATGGGATGTGCTCGTTCGCATTTTACACTTACGCCTTTACCAACGGGTCAAGTGTTAGCAGTTGGGGAAAAAGGTCCTGCAATAGACGAATGTCCACGTGTCAGTGAACTCTACAATTCAACAACTAATCAATGGATAAGTACTCTTCTACTGAATACGGGTCGTCATAAGCACAACGCTGTTCTCATTAACAATGGTGTATTGGTTTTAGGTGGTTCTGTGGATGATGATACTTATCAATACGCTTGTGAGAGATATGATCTATAAGTATCATTATTGTCTACCGTTTCTCTAAAAAAACAAACTCATGATATTGTTTTCTGACGTTATTACAACCTTCAGTTCGATACGCTCTTCACTCATGTTAAGTTTTCTATGTTTCTAATCTCTTGAAATAAATTTATTTACTACATAATCATGCATACACTAATATCACTGTATGCGATACAATTAAAGAGAAGAAAAGGATTATAAATGCAAATCTTCAATTTGACATCAAAAATTTATTTTCTTAATTTTAACTTATTTACTATTCTAAAATAGTATAGAATTATTCTGCAGACTGAGCTTGACTTTAAGAATTTGAGTATAAAAAACATTTACTGATATGTAATAAAATGTTTTTATATTCTTAAAAATCAAGAGAGTGTATGAGTGTGAGTACATTTTTTTCTTTGTACACATTCTCACGCATACCCTTTCAAGATGTATATAAAGTATTTTTATTTAATTCTGATAGATATGAAAAGGATTAAACTATAATTAGAAGAAGATTTTCGTTATGATAGTGTGTTTTCTTAAAAAGTATCGTATGAGTATCATACATATAGACCAAAGCAAAATTGATAAGAGCATTTAAAAATGTTTATTGCAATTCGCACTTAGTAAAACTCGAATAGTTTGTACAACTGGATCGATCAAAACCAAATCATCTTTCCCATCTCGATTTAGATCAGCTACTGAAAGCCATCGAAAACTTTGATCGGTGCAATTTTCTCCAATTTGAAAGGAAATTTTCTCTTCAGAAAATATTCCAAGTTTTGTTCCGAGATATATACCAATAGTCTGATTAGAATGTAATATAGCCAAATCATCGATAGAATCATTATTGAAATTGATTCGAACAACAGATACTGGAGAATTGTTTATATGATAGATATGTTGTAAGAATTTACCATCTCCTTTAGCAAGTAGGACGTGCAGTCCATCAGATTGAGGAGAAACAAGTGCTATATCATCGAAATCGTCATCATTAAATCGACCTCGAATGATTGATTGTGGAGTTCCATGAATCTTATCTTCGACGTATGTATAGTTCGCTTTGTCAACTTCTTCATAATTGATAGCAGAATAAGTAAAGACTTTCTTCTCACCACTACAAAAACCTATGTCATTTTTTTTTCCGTCATGATCAAAATCACTAAAAACAATTGATTCGATGTCCCATGTGTCGACTGTTCTTAAATCTCGATGTCGATAATCACATCCATCCCCTTGATTTAGTGCAACGGCTAAATAATTAGTTTTAAAATTAGGATTATTGCAATCAAAAAGTAAATCAAGACGTCCATCCCCATTTAAATCATGAACTTTTAGTAAGCGAACTTCATCACGTTTGTCAGGACATGCAGATAACAACTTGTGAGATACTCTGTTGAATGAATCATATGATCCATGACCGAAAAAGATCACTATTTTGTTTGTTTTTGACAATGTTACAGCTAGAAAAAATAATAAAATAATTTTAGATAAACTAAACTGTCTATTATGTTCTACATAGTCTTGAAGAAGTTTTCAAGAATGCTATCATTGAATGCCTTTACAGGCAAAATAAATGCAGGCATCATTCTCAAAAAAGTTCGAGAAGTTTTGAATGAGATATGCATAGTTTTCTAGATTTAAATAGTCTTATCACGCACAATTTGATATAGCAGAATATTTTAAACTATATTATGAAAAAAATTATCGATGTTAAATGAACTAATTAACTGAATACGTTTTGACAGAAATATTCCATTTCAGAGAGCTGGACAAGAAACAAGACGATAGTAGTTATTACATTTCTTCTAATCGCTCTTATTTGTGATCGTATATGACTTTATCATTAAAATTATTTCATATAGATATTGTCCTTAAAATATTAAAAATGAATATTGCTCGGGATGGGTGGGTTTTGTATTTCACCCACACCCTCAGTTGGAGACGGTTACTGGGTTCGTAAGTCGAATTGCTGGCATTTTTCGATCGAACACGATCTCTTTCCTGAGAGTTATCCTCGTAAATTCTCATAATACTCTTTGAGGAATCACTGACCTATGTATATAAATTCAACAATATAGAGGGTTGTTTACCTATGTCCAAAAATGTATCATTGTTAAGATCACCGGATGCTATTCCCCAAGGATAACTTCCATTGCCGGTTGAATAAACTTGTTGTGGCTGGAATGTTCCATTTTCATTTCCAAATAATATGCTAAATGTGCCATCTCCATAGTTTGCTACTGCTAAATCTAAAAATGAATCGCCATTTAAATCACGTAGAATAAATGACTTGGCATCATGACCAATTGAATAATGTTCAGATTGATACATTAAAGTCATATAACAAATTTCTAAAAAAACGAATTAGCAACCCTACAACCCTCAAGATGTTTCTCAACACTTGTATGCTAACCTGCTGATGTTGTCGTTGATTTTGTTATTTCCGTAGTGGTGATTAAAGTGGTGATTGATGTAGTTATTGGTATATATTTTGTATCTTTTTTTCCCGTCGAAATGACTGAAGCTACAACTATTGCAACTATAACTAATAGACATAGACAGATTGCAATTATTCGATCAGTTCGATTATTAGATCTTCAATAATAATAAATATATGCTTCAAAAGAAAAATTGCATGTAATTTTAATACTTACGGTTCGATTTGCTCTTGAATTGGATCAACATTGATCTGAAAGATGAGTAAATAGAATAGAAAGTCAACTAATGACAAAAAAACCGAAAAAAATAACCTCGATTGCTGTAATGGGAACATTCGGAATAGTATTGAGAGTGACATCATCTGAGTTGGTCTCAGCTATATTTGGATATGGTGCTACTCTTCTTTTCCTTCTACGATCAACTAATTTGATGACTATCATTCCTACGAAAGACACAATATATCGTAGTAGTGTTGACAAACCGCCCAAAATTGACAACGTTTTAGTTAGAAAATAAAGCCCATTAAATGGCAATGAACGAGAATATTGACAGAGTTTAGGAGCACATTCTTCATAATAGTGATCAAATGAAACATTCTGAACCCATTTTTCGACAAAAAATTCAGCAAGAATCGTTTCCACTGTTCGATTAGAAGAAGATGATGACGATGGAAATAATGTCTTAATTGGAAAAGGTTTCGCATAGTAAATCAATGTTTGCAGTAGAGATAAACATGTTTGATTATAAAAACAAGAGAAACTCGATTGTAACATCGCATCGAGCGGTAAACATCCACCAAGAAAGTTTGGAAGAGTTTGATTTATCAATTGATTCGATACTATATAAGGATAAGTGAGGAATCTAGTGCAATTTGATTGTAATACACATGAACAATTCTCCTCATTATATGTTCGTGGCAAGGTTAAAGCATACAATTGATCCTGATAAATTTTTGGATTTCCAAATCCTAAGGAATTATATAAAGAAACATTATAGATCGGATTAACAATGAATTCCCAGTTGGATGAATTGATTGTTGCTAGTTGATTTGCAAGATTTGTTACTTGCATTAATTTGAATAACAAAACCAGTTCATTACTTGTTGTTCTCTTAAATTCTTCAATTAATCCATTAATTTGAACATGGAATTCATCAGGAGTGATCACACGTGCTGTTATGAAATCTCTTTGCAGCCATACTGATAAGGATGAATTTAGAAGATTTTCAGATAATGAACACATCTTTGAGACTAACTCAAATTGGGATCGAATCCAAGCACGAAAATCGTTTTCGTCAAAAACCGGAGTGCTCTTTTTCTTGTCATTAGTAGCATCTGGCTTATCATCCTGACTCCATACGGTAACAAATCGATCGAATGAAAAAAACTCACTCGAACAAATTGGATGACCTTGAGGTTCGATTTGTCTGATAAATTTGTTATATTTCACTGAGAGATTACTGTAGGAACATTGAAATGTTAATGGGTATCGATTATATAATTCCAAATATTTTGGTATAGATGGAGATTCAATAGTAACTGGTATTGTTTCTTTTGTTAACGATGTATAAACAACAAGGATTAATAAAGATATAAGTAACAACGTGAAATAAATTCGAGTTAGTCGTCGATTTCTACAAAGATTATTTAGGGTTTGTGAAGAGGGAATTACAGGAAAGATATTGAATTCAACAATACTCTTCTTGATATATTGGAATGAAATACGGAGACGATCATAAATGACTAAAAAGAAGAATTTCATTCAGAAAATATGAAAATGAATAATATCGTGGAGAAAAATATGGGAAAAAAGAAATTAATCATAATGGAGAAAATAGATGTCAAAATAGCCTACAAAGGGTGTGGGTGTGGGTATTCTATTTCATTCATATTCACATTTATCCGCTAGATAAAACACTGCTTTATTCTGTAAAATATGTATGTATGTAGAGATACGTGAGTGTTTATTCAACAACACGAACAAGTATAACAAGAACGATAATAGAAAGAATAAAACGAAGGAAAGAAAGAGAACGAGAATGTGTGAACGAACTAACGATGTATATGTGTGTGTATATATATATCGAAGGAAAGGAAAATACCATAGTGACTTATGGGAAAAATACATAAGTACACTTGGTATGATATAATGGATAATACCAATATGTATACTCTGATTACATATTGGAATAATCCACAACATATTCCAAAAAGGCAAATATACGATGTACACTTTGCAGCAGAAATTTACATTTTCTTTCTAATACATAGAAAACGATTTTCAGTTCCAAAACTACCATTTACGTATAGGTAGATCATGATCTAACAGATAAAAGTTGTATCTATGTTTATTCAGATGATATGAACTTTATTTTATACTCCATTCCTTTGCGCTCTATGAAGCTTCGTTTTCGTGTGTTTGGCCATCAAGAAATTGGTAATAAAAAGTACTAACCAACTCCTTGCGTGTATAGAAATTTCAATTTTTCTTTGAAATTAGACAGTGAAATAGAGTTTTCATGTCGATGAAAATATTCTGGTTTCGCTCTTAATTTTTCTATAGAAATCTCCAGGCCAACTTCTGTTTTTTGATGAGAAATCTCTATCATGATATTGTCAAAAACGAGTGGATATAGTTAAAGGTGTGTTTTTACAAATGTGCGATGGATATAGGTGTTTATGCTTAGAAGGTGTACATGGAGAAAATAATGTTTTTTAGTCAAAGAAAAATGTTAATACAGTATGCAGTTAGTATATTCACAGATGAGAGAAATTCCGACTGATTTATTTACCTCTTCTGGTAGAGACCGTTTCTACAGATGGTCTGATTGTATTTTGTCGCCGATATTTGATTTTAGCCCAAATATAATACAATAGTTTGATGAGATACGGTACTAATAATGTTAGAGGAAAACTAAGAGTGCCTAATGTTCCAATAATTCTTGTAACAGCATCGATTATATTATACCGACTTAGATATGAATATTGACAAGATAAAGGAAGACATTGATTAAAATACGATTCATATGAACTAGTTTGATTAGACCATGATCGAATAAAAAGTTTCTTTGCCAACATATCGATTGTATCATTTTCACTTTCGTTCATTGCTAACGATGACAAACGAAGTGTTGAAAAATTTGTTGGTGAAACTAGAGAATTAATTTCACGTGTAATCTCAGATAGACATGTTTCATTGTAGAAACATTCTAATGTCGATATTAAAACAGAGCGAATAGGCGATACTGTTAGTCTCATTCCTGGAATAGTTTTGCGGGAGAAATCTTCTTCTACAACAACTGTTTCTAGAACACATTCGCCGGGAAACAAAAAGAAACATTCGCATTTTTCGCTGAGTGTACATACAGGACGATCGTGTCGAGCATTTAATTCAGGTTCTAAGCGGAAAACTTCTTTGTTGTGAACATCCATTCGAGATCGAAAAATAGAATTGAGTGGTACAATCAATTGATTAATTTCAGTATTTGCTTCTATTAGTTGTAATGTCCATCCATATGATTCTGGTACCGTTCTTTTGAATTGTTCAAGAATTAATTCAGATTCGATTTGAAAAGAAAAATTATCAATAACTTTAGGAGTAATCAATTTTGTTCGATAAAATGACTGAAGGTTGTCTTCGATAGTTTGCTTAGCTACACGAAAAAGTGTAGATAAAAGCTGAAAATGCATTTGAGATTGAAAACGAATATCATTGATGAAAAATTCTTTCACGGGAGATTCAATAAATTGAAGTTGGATCCAACGAGGAGTAATGAATTCAGATGAACAGATTTCATGGTACTCAACTTCGATATCAGAAAAAAATTGTTTATATTCGAATGAAGTTCGACTACATGGACAATCAAGTGTCAATGGATATTCCTTTCTCAGTCGAGCAAAAGTTTCTAACGATGGGGATTCAATAGTCTTACTGATTGTAATAGATTCAAGAAACGTATAAAAAATCATAGTAATTGAAGTTACCAATAACAAAACTAAATATAAGCGTGTTGTATGATGTTGTCGTCGAAGAATGGTTTCATCTGTTGAACGTGGAATACTTATAAACAGATTAAATTCAACTAGTTCTTGTTTGATCCGTTGAAATAACATTTTCAGACGTGTACTTCTTGAAACTACTGAAAAAAAATTAGAACACTCGATGATAACACATAATTATTCATGCAAAAATTCTCAATCCAGAGTTTCGATGAACTCGTCATGACATGTTTGAACAAAACTGAACTGAAAAATAAGAGTGTTGAGATTCTTGTTTCATATGATTCTTTTTTCAAAGGATACCTACACGTAAAAATGTATCGAGCCCGAATCTCTCGGGCTCGGATGAGTATGGGTGAAAGTGTGGGTGGAGGTGTATGTGAATGTGAGAATGATAGTACTCGAACTCACCACATACACACTCTAGTGGAGTCAGGAAACAGAAGTCATAAGGTGAGGTCTTCAGAGTATGAAATGTCCTTACCTTATATATCTCTAACAGGTAGTAATTTATATTAAATATTTCGTAGTTCATTAAATAAATCTTACCTGGCATAGTTTCCAATACGACGGCTTGTATCGGGGGTGATGTTCGTTTACAAATCTTGTTCCGAACCTTTGGCCATACTTTCGTAATAAGAAGCGGTGCGAGAATCCCTAATACCGTCGATGCTCCCTGAAAGAAGCCAATCAACGATAAGAGAATCTTCCAGAAACTATGATGTCGAATTTTTCTATAAGAACATGATTTAGGTGCACAATTCTGAAAATATTTTTCGTATGATGTATTGTGTGACCAAGATTGGACAAACATTTGACTAAGTAATTTTTCAATTTTCCAGTTTGAGTTCGATGAACTGAGTTTTTGAAAACTTCGTGATGAATTATTCAGTTTATTGATGAATGTTTGATTATCGAATGCTTCAAGAGTAGAGTTCATCAATGCATTTAACATATAACAACCAGTTTGAAAACCAGGCAGAACAATATCGTCAAATGTTGCCAGACCCATGCAGGTAGTAGCAGTTGAACTTGAGCAGATACAGGTGAAATTATTTGTAAATGTGTAGTTGATTCCAGGATAAGGGACAATACCGTTGTCTATTCCTTCTATCGTATATTGTCTGACTGGTCGAACACTTGTAATTGAGGCACCAGTCATGAACAAACTCTGTGCTGTTGTATCTTGCATAAAGTTAAATGCTCTTATAAATGTCTTGGGTGTTTCTTCGATGAATTCATTGATAAAGGAGTCGATTTGAGTTCCAAAAATTTCTGGTGAAACTAGTAGAGATTGAACGAAATCCGTGTAATTAAATGATTGAAGATTCCTGTTGATTGTGTCGTTTGCTAATTGACAGAGCGAACGAAGTGTTTGGAACTGAAATACACCTATTCGACGAAAGTCAATTGGAGTTGAGTTGTTCCAACTTTGCTCATATAAATCAAACAAACGATTAATCCATTCATCTGATACAAAATCACTTCCACACAATTGATGATAAGTAGGTACAACTTCAGTAAATACTTCATACTTTACTGCGATGTTTGTACACGGACATTGTAATGAAGTTTCGTTTTGTATACGATCATATTCATCTGATGAAGGAGATGGAATGAAAACGTCTTCTGTATAAAGTGCAGCACTATAGTATACAAGAAAAATGATCATTGATGTCACGAGAAGAACTACGTAAAGACCAGTTGATCGACGTTCATTCTGTATAATAGTTTCATCTTCACTGGCAGTATTGAATAAATTCAATCGATATAGATGAGATTTGAGAAAGTTAAAGAGACGACGTAGATCCTCTTTACTTGGCATTTTGATCTTTGGCAATGTTTAAGCGTCAAACCTTTATGTTAATCTAAATAGAAGATTGATCGAATAATTTCTCAAGAAATGATCGATTCTGCTTGACTTTTGTCATCAAACGATGGGAGATGTAGATAGGGATGTGCTTGAAACTTTTGCATCAATCACCACAACATGTTCCGTCGTGCACACCGGAGATGGGCAACTCCAACTCCGCTACCATTTCATTCAGGTAGTGTGTTCGCTCTCCTCCAAGCCTCTCTCTATTTTGAGAATCCAACTCCAATGTTGAAGTTGCTCATCTCTGGTGTAGGGATGTATCGAGCGCGAGCCTCTCAGGATTGGTCAGGCTCTGGGCTCGGGCTCGGTACATCCCTACCCTGGTGTGTATATTTACACCCAGCGCAAAAAGATAGTGCTGGATGAATACTCTAAACGTGGTAGGTAGTTTTCACATATCGCTGAAAAAAATGGTGTCAATCAAAGTTTATTAAAGTTGGGTGAAATTTCACCCACTCCCTCGCCGTCCTTGGTCGCACCAACTTCATATCGACTTTACTCTGAGTTAGGGGTATGCCACGGAAGGTTTACTGATGTCAGCTACCACAGGAACCAAGAATAACAGTTTGTCAAAGCTGGGTGAAATTTCACCCAACCCCGCCCCCTTTACTGTACCGATGTCCTCTCAACCTTCCTCTGAACCTGGAAGACTGCCGTGGGAAGTTTAGTGTTGCTAGTCATCGCACGGATCAAATACATAAAGAAGAAACAAAGCTTCTTCTTTATATATATGTAGTTACAGGAATGATGATGGAAGAAATATTTTTTGGTTTCGAAAACTGTGAGTCTTTTGGGCTGTCTGCTTTTATGAAGAAAGTCTTATCACTTATGTGACCAATGTCATAAAGTCTATCCGGAAATTTTTACATTTTTCTTCACATGGTTATAGGGATACTCACTAATTACTTGTTAATTAATTTTTATTGAATAGTAGTTCAAATAAAAGGAAAATATGTCCTATTTTGTTCATATATACTGACCTTAACTGGGATGAGTCACTACTATTGTCATTCTCTTATCGTTATACTTCAATTATTCATTACTTTCTCTTCATTAAAATTTACTTTTTTCTTTCTTTCTTATGCAAATGGATACTCCTGTCATGTTGTTAACCATCCATGGAACTTCTCACTCAATGGTCATTTTCCTTTTGTTATGACTATATATGTTACTACTTTTCCAATAAAGAAGAAAAATGTGAGCGAAAGTTATCGCTGACACGGTTATTCATGATCCGTTCACTTACCTACAGCTGAGTTAACTGCAAAAAGAAGAAAAAAAATAGAAATTTCTTCATTATATACTAATGCAACGGTGCATTCAATTTATATGCTTATCTCTAACGTGTAAAACTATTTTTTTATATCCTGACTTTTTTTTATAGATTAATACTGAACGTAGTGAACAGTCAGATATGCTCACTATTTCAGCGTATTTTCTCTATTTTTAAGAGAATAAATGGGCGAGAAAAAAATGGTTTCTTGCCGAGTATGCTCTTATCATTTATTTTTTTTCGAGAAGCGGAAAGGTAGAATATGACTTTCAGTAATACATTTTTATATTTGTGCATTTGATTAAAATTAAAAAAACGGAAGAGTGTGAGCGTTGAGATAAATAGAAATAGTATTTATCTAAGTTAATAATTTTATTTCCGTTTGCTGACTATGTAAAACAGAACTGATATAATAGATTGGAGAATATCATGAATTTCAAATATACAAGTTAGATATGCAGTCGATTAGAAACTTCGATATTGAGAAATTATACACAAGTAGTCAATTTATTATCAGATTAGTATTAAACTTTTTTTAGAGACTGATATGATTTTCCATTAAATATCAAAATATTATCTTTGCTGTATAAAACTGTCTCAGAATTATCCATAACAGATGGTGATGATTCATTGTGTTACGTATTTCATATGACTATGGTTGTAATTAGAATCATGATTATAGTTCTTTCTATTGATTAGTCATATCTAGTAGACTATAACTAAGTGAAGATCAAGTACTAATCATTTTTGTTTTCTTCAATGTTCTATTTTGATCTCCAATTAAATCGATGAATATCATAATCCTTTATCTATTCTGTAAAATAACTGACGTCAGCTTTTTTTCTCTGTTAGGAAATGTCGCATATCCTTTGAACAGCGCTGATTTTCAATGTTTTATTAACTAATAATTACACTAAATGTTGTCTCAAACAATTTCATATTTATAGGAGATAACAAATCTATTCGATAAGAGTTCGTTTTTGAAAACTAACATTGAAAAAGGAAGTTTTTATTAATATATGACGTTTTACATTAATACGATGATCTACGTTATAAAACAACTGATTATTTCAGAAAGAGAAAGAGAGAACATGACAAAATATTTTTTTCTATTTTCTAGTTAAAATTGAAATGAAAAACTTCTAAGATTAGTCGGTAAGAAATATTAGATGTTACTGAAAACATAGATTTCAAAAATTAAC
>CAJNOI010001660.1:0-13288 GCA_905250115.1 Adineta steineri | reverse complement strand
TGATATCCTTGATTATTATATTTTTCTTAACATGTATCTATACATGTGTTCGTAATCAATTCGATTCGAATGAAATTTTCACAAATAATACATATCAACCGGTAACAACTATTACTTCTGTAATTCATTCTACTATAGAAGAATCTCCACCATCATATGAAGAAGTGATGAACAGTCACAATTCAAATGGATTAGAATAATCCAAGATACAATTTATTTTTTTCAAAGAAAAACTGTTTATTTTGTTTTTATTTCTATTTAAATTGAGACAATAAGTTTTAAAGAAAATGAAGTTTTTTGTTTACTTGAATTAAAATAACTAGACAAGTTTCATAACTTCATGATCAACAATTATTATATTAAATTCTATTCTTTGCTAGTCCATCACAAATACCGTTAACATTATATTGGACTACCTAAATTTCTCAATAAAAACAATATTAAAAATTGTTTATAGTTTTAATACAACGGTAACTTCCTCATCAGCTAGAACCAAATGACCAATACTAACGGCAATTGATGGAGTAAATGGTACAGTTGAATTTGTATTTGTATCATACTACAATAAACAGATATAGAATTCAATTGGATATTTTCGTTCACAGATTGAATATAAAGGCATTTATCATTTTTTGTTATTCTTGTTAAGATGAAGAAAATAGATTTAGATTCCAGTGTTGAAAATTACTAAGTATAGTAAATATTTATATCTTTAATCGGACATCTTTATGTATTAAATTTATTAATATGACTAACGATTGATGAAATTTGATTTTGAAAGTTTCTATTTGAATAACATTTATTTAAATTAGTAAATAAACCTCTAGCTATTTCCAATACAAGAATACATTTCATAGATGATGATCCAATATTGAACCATTCGGTTTTACGAAGTTCCGATACAATTTCTAGAATAAGGGTGTGGACTAATAGAAGAGACACCTATACCCTATTGAAGGATGTTTATTAATTTGTTTTGATTGTTGACATGAATAAAGTATGAAATAATATTTTTCAACAAATCAAAGTTGTTAGTTCTATTTATTGAGAAATTTTCTTCATCATATGAATAAATGATTAAAGACGATCTTAATTCCTATCGATTTGAAAATCCAAGATGGAATTTATTTTTTAAAAGAGAAAAAAAAAGAGAAAAGTTTGAATTTTTTTTTCAGAATCATGTTTAAATAGAAACAATGAATTTTAAAAGTTTTGTTGTTTAATTAATTTTAAGCAAGTTCCATAGCTTCATGACCTCCACTTGTTGTTTTAACTTTTTCATTAACTATATCGAATTCGATCTTTTTTACAGTTGTTGATAAAACTTCGGTTGTTCCTTTAGCTAATGTATAATCATTTTGTCTATATAAAGAAAAAATAAAACAAAATTATATTTAGATATTGAAAAAAAGAAATCTTTACTTTTCAGTTCGAGCAGCAACAATTTCATATGGTAAAAATTTATCCAATTTTTCTTTAGTTAATACGAACATGTTTATTTTACTTCCGGAATATAAATCAGTTGTTGTTGATGCATAAAGTGCATCACGTACTAATTTTTTAGCTTCATCTTCCTTTAACAATGAAAAAAAAGTTTTATATCAATAAATAAATATGATTTACTGTCATATTTGGTTTAAAACGATCTTCAATAACAGATAATGATGTATAACCACCTGAACCCGAAGCAATAAATGGTAAATATGCGATACTTCCATGAGGATGAACTGTTGCTATATGAGAACCAGTTACATCAACACCAACAATAATTAAATAAGCACCTAAATAACCTTGATATCTAAACATAAAATAAATAAATAAATAATTCCATAGAAAACAAATAAACTAACCTAAAAAGATGTTGTTGAATTTTTCTAACTGCTGTTGCAACACGAACTTGTCGATCTTGATTTAATTTAAGTAATTCAAGCTGAGATTCAAGCATACGTGTTTGAAAATCACAATCAGCTGATGTACCTGCACCAAGTGCATAAATATTATCAGATAAACGATGAATTTTTAATACATTATCATCAAATATCATAGTTCCTGCTGTACATCGGGTATCAGCAGCAATAACAACACCATCCTTATAATTAACAAATATAGAATTAATTTCGTGTTATTTTTAAGAAAAAAAAATTATCTACATACTTTATAGGTAAGAGCAGCAATAGTTGTACCAGTTTTATGGATTTTACCGGGTAAAACACCATTACTTAGTAAAAGTTCATTTCTGTATAAATTAAAAAAATAGAAAATGAATGAGAAAAGAAAATAAATTAATTAATACCGTCGACAATTATCAAAGTTAAATCCACCTGTTGCTTGTTCGAGAGCGATAGCAGACATTATTTCTCTTTTTGTATTTCTCACAAATAAACAACTAACAAATCTTTATCGACAATAAAAAGACACACGATGAATCATGAACCGTTTCAAAGTTATGTGTCGACCTCTATTGAATCAAGAATTTGAAATTTTCTTTTGAAAAAATTTCTCTTAAATCTAATTAATTTTTTAATCATTCAATTCTTTGATAATATTTCATAAAAATCAAAATCAATTCTCAATAGATATTTTTAAACCAATGACAATGAAACGAGTATGATGGTCGATTGATTGAAAGAGACCATCGAATTTCATTGCAGAGTCAACTACTCCAAGATGTTATATAGATATTTACGTAATATACAAAAAATTTAAAAATATATTCGATTTTTTTTCGACATATAAATAAAGAAATATTTTGAAAACAAATTTATTCGTTGTAACTCAACCTATTATTAAACTATTTTCAATATCATATAATATATTTTATTTAAAACTATCGTTCATTGAAAGATGCTGACGGTTACCTACAACGTATTTGTCAGAATATAATACATGAAGAATGAAAAGTGTTATACACAAAATGAAAACTTAAAGATCAATTAAATTGGAAAGAAAATTACAGTTAAACCTCTCAGTTATTGAGACATAGAATAACTGTTAACTGCTTGAATAATATTTTGTTTTATACTGTTATTTAATGTTGAGTATCTTGTGACTATACAATCGACAAGAATACTGATATTTGTAGTCCATGTCTATTGTCCGACTTGTTCAGTAGCAAATTAATTGTAAAATTAATTATTAGTAATATGATTGGAATAAATAAGGCAAACCAAAATTTCATGCAATTGGGAAATATTATACGAATTTTATTTAATAACCTTCATATAGATATGAAAGTCTACCTGATGAAATTTTTTTCTAGTAAATCAAAGTGAAGGTATAATATCCATATGATAAGATATAATTAATTTGTTTTTCGAACAATTTATTCAAAATATTTGGAAACGACATATGTAAAATAGTGATTACTTCAATGATTTACAATTACCTTCTTAGGTTTTGATAAGTATTAAATAAGAATGTTTATTATGTAATGCTTTTCAAAAGTTTTTTTTTTGTAATATATCTTTAATTAGTAATTTCTTTTCTTTGAATTAAAACAAACGAAAGACTCTTCCGTTTCAGAGTGTGTTCTCCACATCAAATGTATAAAATTTATCAATTAGTTTGCTTGATTGAAAGTACTGTATACTTGCAAGAACAGAAACTTCCTTTTATTAATGAAACTACAACTTGAATACAATTTTCTTTTGTCAGTTTCAGTTACTAATGATATTTTCAATTCAACGATTCGATAAAAAAAAAAGTTCTGTTTACATATATAGAAATCATTCTACCGTATATCTCTTCTTCTTAGAAAGCCTCTCATGATATATACCTTGTTCAAAACTATATATAGCTATTACATATCTGTCTAGCTAATATTTATAAATAGAAATTAAAAAGATGAAGATATTTCATGATATTTTTTACAAAAAACAAAAAGAAAAATATCTATGATATTGCGATGTGAAATAGATGAAACTATTTATTTATTCATCAAGTGACACTGTTTATCCGCGACAGGTTTTGTTAAATATTCATATGCATTATTTCTTCTCGTATATTTTCTTTTCTAATAATTGAAGAACAACGGAAAATATTTGAAAATTAAAAGTGCCGATATTTACTTCTTCTTCTAATGTGAAAAATATATCTCAAATGACATATTATTAGTCAATATTTACTCAAAGAAAGTATGTAAATTAGTTTTGTATACTGAATATATATTCTATTGATAAGATCAATATATTCCGATAAGATCAATATATTCCGATAAACTTTGTTACCTCGAACAAATTTATTCTTCCGATTGTCAAAAAAGATTGATTATCTGTTTTTGTTATTTATTATCATAAGACATAATTGCTTTTAATATAGCAATAATATATATTGACTACTAGTTTTTTTTGTCATTTACGCCACAATGAAATAAACTATTCTATTAAATGATAATTATTATCTATTATTTCTCTGTTCATCAATAATTTATTTTTAATCTTTATTACAAACACCAGAGTAGTAAGAGAACATATAGTTGTCGTTTTTTTTTATTAAGAAAAGAATAGTAGTTTAAATTGTAGGAAATGGCATTTTATTAATTGATCGGAAATCGTATTAACGATCCATTTATTAAATGTCAAACAGAAATATGTCTTACATCAAATCGCTTTTTTTGCATCATATATTTCTATTGATTTGTTTTAACAAAAAAAATCTAGTCATCAACTAGTTACTATACAAAACAATATTTTTTCTCTCACAAGCCAAAAAGATAACAATAATCGACATTAGAATAATAATGAGAGTCAGCCAAAATATAGAATGACCAATTTTTTTTCTTAAGTTCTGTTAGATATATATATATATATATATATATACCATATTGACATAAGAAAGTTTACTCATTGATATTGTTATTATTGTTGTAGATAAATGTCAATAATTGGATCTATTTTAAATGAGCATGAAAAAATTTAATGATCATCAAAGATATATATATATCTATTTGAATTAAATATGATATTAAAGGTATTTATATATAGAATAATTAGTTAATTTTTGTTTTTTTTAGCTTTTTATTATATAATTGAGAATTCTAAATATGAATTGCTTTAGTAAAGTAAGTATATGTTAATTGTAAGTTTGTCGTGCATAACTTGAAAGAAAATTTAAATGAACTATTCTTTGTATTGTCTGTTTATATATAATTTTAAGTAGATAAGTCAACATAGCGTAAAGGTTGAATTCTTTAGTTTTTTCCTATTAATGAAAATCAATGCCTTAGAAAAGGTTTTTACGTAGAAAAGAAAACGACGGAAGGATTTTTATGTCGGAACGTGCTTTATTGTATTACGACTATAGACGTTTATAATAATTTAAGACATGGCATACTAATGAATTTCTTTCAACTAGTATTTGCTTTTATTTCATAATAAGCACAACTAACATTTTTTTTATGAATAAAATTTCTATACACTTGTTAGTTTTATTTTTACTATTTGCTGTGAGTGATATAGGCAACTATTTCTTTTTCTTTCTAGAATAATTTGTATATAACTTCTATTACTTGATGTATAGTCATGACAATAGAATATTTCTTTTTTTTCTTCATTTTGTTAGTAGAAATAAGTATTGTATAAGATTTTAACAGATGCGAAGGTAAAAAAGCAATTCATTTAAAACCTACTAATGGAAGTATTCAATAGGAAAAATAAATGATAATTATTTATTATATTCATATTTTTCATAGATTAATTTACAACTAAGATATCTTTTATAAATGTTAATCTTCTCTAATTGTCTTCAGTCATCTTAATATGACGACAAAAGATATTGTTAATAAGAAAGAGGATACTTTGTCTTTAATCAATGGAATTTTTTTTTTATAATAAGATTTTTTTTTCTTTTATATTATTGTGTTGAATGAATAGAGATATTAGTTTATGAAGTAAACTAGAGGGGATTTAGTCAATCGAATTATTTTAAATCGAAATTTTCTTTTCGACGTAAGTGAATTACAGTTATTTTGTTTTTTTGAAATAGAGATTCTATACTTTTATATGGTCACTTATTGATAATTAAATTATTATAGAACGATATAAGATAAAGATATATGGTTTAAACTACTAAGAATAAACAATTATAATACAAAGGTAAAAAGAACTTTCAAGCTTGACTGAAAGAAAAATTTCATAGGATATATTTCTTTTGATATAAAACAGAGCTTTGTTATTTAATAATGAAAATAAATCTAGAAGATATAATTTGTTCTCGAAAAAATTAATCATGAAAAGAATCCATTTGATTCCTCAACTTACTCCCTACTATTCCCAAACGAATAAAATAGTATCATATTTCTGGATATTCTCATCATAGTTACATTGACGTAAGTATCATTAATATTACATGTTTCTTACTAATAATATTTTGATTGTAGATTAATTTTTAGAAGTTTGTTGAGTAGAAATACGAAGGTAAGATTATATGAAAAAGCAATAAGTGTTAGAATCTATTAAATATGCGTGATCTTTTCCTCAATAAAGCAAATATTAGAAATTAAGATAAAATCGAAAATAGTCAACTTGAATATCGATAATTAATTGGATGAGAAATAGTTTGCTCTTATGAATTTCGATGTTTTTATTGAATCATCGAAAATGATTCACAAGATTGCATATTACTAATCCAATCTCGTAATTAGATTTAGAATATTTAGCTAGATTAGATATTTACTTTGATCGTTGAAATAGAAAAAAAAGAAGAATATTTCTTCTTTCTGAATCCTTCAATCTTTGATAAGCATCGATAAATGATCTTTATATATATATTTTTTCGAGCTATAATCATATTCATATTAGTCTGCCTTTCTCATCATGTAGAAAATATTGTTATAGATTAAGTTTTAATAAACAAATATTTCGTCGTATTGAAGAATAAGTTAAATCTCTTTTGATAGGATTATATTCGTACTCTATGACATAAAAATAGATATTAATAATATAAAAATTCTTATCAACATTCAAAAAATATCTTAGAATACATTAGTTTTATAATAAATAGTAAAAGAAAACGATTCATTGTATTTTTATGAGTCATTTTTAATAATAGACAAAGACCTAGGATATAATTCATAGAATAAAATTTTAGTATATTTTTTTTCTATATTCATAAGTATAATATGTATAAATATTTAGTTTGTAGATAGAATGATATGAATCGTCAAATAGCAAATGAAATACTTGATTGGATTTGTGTAATAATGTTCATTCTTGGTACACTTGGAAATACTCTTGGTATTATTGTATTTTCATCACGAAAATTTCGTCGAACAACTTATGGTCGTTTAGCAATAGCATCATTAATTATAAATCTATTATGTGTATTTCGTTATTCATTACTTTTTCATTCGAAAACTCGTCGTTGGATAACATATAGTGTTGGTCAAACATGGTTGAAATGTAAAATATATCGATTATCATCTTGTTTACGTATTTTATCAGCTTTTGTTATTGTTGCATGGACATACGAACGTTTTACTTATGTAACAATCAATTATAGTTTATTTACAAATCATCCATTTGTTAAAAGATATAAATTTTATTTTATGACATTTATTTCTTTAATTATTATTGGAGCACTTACTGGACCAACTGTTTATTTTTATCAACCAATATTGATATCTGTACCGAATCTACAAAATCTTACATTACTCAGGTATTTATCAATAAAGATTTAATTCAATTAATAAATCTATTTTCATAGATCAACTAATTCTTCATATGGTAGATATTCATATAAAATTGGAGATTCAACAAATATTCATTCATATCAATCAGTATGTTCTTTAAAAGAATCAGTTTCATCAACATGGCGTAGTTTTTTAAATGATGTTCGATTTGGTTTAAATTATACAACATTACGTTCAATATTTTCTGAAATAATTCCATCTATACTCGTTATTGGATTCGATATTGGAATTATTGCTCATGTTGTACAATCAGCATCGTTTTTATCAGCAAATGGTGCATCAACAAGTGCCCGTCCAAGTGATCGTACATCATTTCAAGTTAAAGATGGTGTTGATGGTTTAATGGTACATAATCGTCCACGTACATCATGGATGAATATTGTTTTAATAATTCATTCATTTTTATTTTGTTTTTCATCAGTAACAGCAACACTTGTTCATTGGTCAACATCCGATATGCTTTTATCATATTGGTCAAGTGTTGTTATACTAATTAATTGCTCATTAAATTTTTATGTTTATTGTCTAAGTGGAAAATCTTTTCGTAGTGAAATACGAAAATTATTTTATCGTTATTTTCAATTATATTGTTTTGGACAACTTCTTAATCTATTTCGAACAAAATCTCAAAGAGAAGAAAATGCACAAATTGTACGAATGCGTTTAGTTAGACATCGAAGTACTATTATACCACCACAATCTATTGCTCATTTACGTGGAACTTCATTTGCTGTAGCATAGTTTTATAAACGTCTTTTTGTTTTTTGTTCTTCTTCTGTCTTTTACAATTAGAAATATTAATTTAATTTCTTTTATAATTCCATTTAGAATGATTATATAAATTAAGAAATTGATGATTTTTTTTCTGCTTTATATTTTTACTTATGATACATGAGACATTATTATAATACACGAAAAGATAATATCATAGAATTTTTTATCAAATTAATTTCAAATACAAATTATGTATTTTAATATAGTCCGTTTAAAGTATTCTCTTTTTCATTTATTTCTCGAAAAAAGAATGCTATTTAATAAAAAATAATAATAAATGAATATTATTGCTTTGGTGTTTCTTTATCACCAGAACCGTTTTGTATGATTTCAATCCAATATCCATCAGGATCTAAAATAAACGCAATATGTTTCATTTGACCATCTTCAGGTCTTTTCTTAAATCGAACACCTAAAGTAGTAAAACGACCACAAGCTTTATGAAGATCATCAACAAATACACAAATATGTCCAAATCCTTTGTGTTCAGGTTCATTACCAGATTTATAACCTTGAAAATCACTTTCAGGTAACTCAGTACCCCAATTATGACATAATTCAAGAATACCTTGTTGTTGCCATAACCATTTCATTAATTGATCATGATTATCTCTATCGGGTACTTCTGATTGAGGATAACATAAAAAATAATTCGTAAATTTACCAGCAGGCATTGACATAACACGAACAAGAGTCATACCAAGTATACGTGTATAAAAATCCAGTGAAACATGAGGATCTTTTATACGAATCATTGTATGTGAAAAACCATATGATGATGTCGTTGTATCCAATGGACCAGTTGGTAGTGAATGTGGATCTGGCGGTTGATAATTATCCGGAAGATTTGACATTTTTTTCTTTAACACGAACTGATTCTTAAATAAAAATAAATGTAAATGTATAATCTAATCTTATCAAAGTGAATAGAGATTGGACAGATAAATGGTACCAATATTTTTATCGGATAAACATTATCTTGCTATTTTAACAAATATATAACAGACAGTTTTATTATTTTTTATAAAATAATCTATCTATGTATTAATCATTCTGATGCTAAGAGATGTCTCTATCAGACAGCACTGTTATTTTACTACGTAATAAAATGTGTTTTATGAAAAGTAAGAATCGTAAAAATATCGTCTTCCCTTAACTGTCATCCTTAGTAGAAAATTTACGAGAATTTCAGAGTAGTCATGTATTACATGTTTTATAAGATGTAACTAATATGACAAAATAAATGATATTTTTTTAAAATTACGACGGTTCATCTTCATGATATGAATAGTTTTTACAAGATATGATACCATCATGTTTATATATCTGTGGTATTATCTTGAATGAAAAAGGTACAAGAAAAAACATGTAAAAATTATTATGATTGATTATATACAATTAAATTAATTTAAGAAAATATACATCAAAGACAAAAAAAAGAAACTTAGAACATAACTATTCTCAACAAGTTGAGAAGTAGATATTGACAAAATTTAGCGTCAAATATAGTATTTCTTTTTGGTCATTAAGAATGCTTTTACAAACTATCATCATCATTGATTTTTGGCGTTGACTTCGGGCTTCTACTAAAGCAATTTCGATAAACAAATAATCCTATAAAGAAGACAATCACCAGTAAGCCCACACCAGCCACGACTGCAATAATGATAGTAGATATGGTTTTCAATTTAACTGTAGCTGCGATTTGAATGCCAACAAACCAGATATAAAGAAGACTAGACACTATGAGAACCACAAGCTTACGAATGGGTTGAGATGTGCCAAGATCGTCCAGCATTTTGTTTAATAAAGTCAAAATAGAAACAAGCAGAAGCAGACACAGGAAAACAAATATTAAGCTAATTACGGGCGTGAATGATTTGACATAATTAATACCCGTTAACATTACATTGCGTAACTCACCAGTAGCATTAGCTTCAGCTACTTTCAGAGCATCAGCTAATTCTGTTCCAGCTGCTTCGATACCAATCATATCACTAAAGCCGCTTCCCATTTTTTTTTTTCGAGTTTTTCAATTAGTTATGAATGTACACAACAATAATCATAGAGTTTTCGATGAATTGACACCTACTATATATATGACCATCTCGGCATGTTGGAAGTTTTAATTCTTTCTTACGTACTAGATGACACTTTTTATGCATAATACTAAGATGAAGAAATTATTATTTTTCCAACATGACTATTTTTACTCCTACTTTTATCATTCTTATCTATTTAACTGCATCATAGTTGAAAAAGTTTCTTCCGAATAAAATTTGGTACAGTATAAAACTGTCATTTTTATTAATAGGTTTTATTCTAACTACTAAACTACTTTTCTTCGAAACCAAATTTTTCATATTTTGTAGTAGATTTATAAAGGTACAACTAGTAAAAACAAATGAATAGAAAGAAAAAATGAGTCATCCATTCTTACATATATTCATTGCAAGACAATGATAAAATATCTCAGCAAGAAGATATAGAATGTCTTTACATATAAATTGTATATACTAAAAAAAAGCAAAGGATGAAATCTGATAATATATTCATAATAATCGCAAAAATAAAAATAAAAAAGTAAATAAGGCCAAGATAATAGGAATAAATTAACAGTATTTCTTACAACTCCTAGTTTAACTTAGAAAATTAAGATAATAAAACTAACCGTAATTAGTTCATTTCATTTTTCTCAATAAAAAACTGATCATTTTGATCATTCAAATAAATCAATAATTCTTCTTTTATATAGGATTGGGTATAACAGTTTCTATATTAGATTGGATAACTTGTTAGTTCTTTTTCTTTTCTTAGTCACGTTTCGATCGTTATTAATATTTATCTTTAACGATTTTCTCACAAGGAAAGTTAAAAAGTAAGGCATAAACTAATACATGCATATGTATGATACAATCTCTATTCGATAAAATATTATTTTAAATAATTTATAAAATATTTTTCATTATAGATGATGTCATTATTTGCATCAGTATCTCCTGTAAAAAAATATGCAATAGAACATTCATTTGTACCCTTAATTACTTCATCTGAATCATTTATAGTCACTTATGATGAATATCCACGACCTTTAATTCGTTTATTCAATAATAATTGTAATCAAATAATGTGTCTCTATGTTCCATCATTATTAGTTGATATGTGTTATTCATCTGATTTTGATTCATTTATTTTTCTTACAACAACATGTCTCTATAAATTAAATCCATCAATAGGTAAAATAGAATTAATAAATGATTATAGTTTATTACAAGAAAATCGTTCAATGTCATCTATTTGTTCAACAAATGATCAACGTTTATTTATTTTATACCGTTTTGGTGAATATTTAGATACATATCCAAAAGGAAAACGTATTTGGAAACGACGACATTTATGTGATTCAGTATCAGAAGATATTGCTTTAATTCGATCATCGAAAGACAAAAATAATGATTCTTATATTTTTGGTTTACTTATTGCTGAATGGAATGGTGTATGGCGTGTGGATATATTTTCATCATCATTACATAAACTTCATACAGGTTTTCGTTTCAATGGATGGACACGTGATGTATGGCTTTCGGAATGGTCTCCTTATAAATCGTGGTTTGTTGGAAGTACATATCGATTAATGATTGATTCAAAAGGACAACCAATTAATATTTCAACAAATGAATTTGATTCTGATATAATTAATATGATTTGGATGACGAATATCAATGATAATAATAAAATTAAAATGATTGTTACAAAAGGACAAAAACTTCTGACATTTTTTAAATAATAATTTTTTTCTTCTGTTATTATATATTTCTTTCATCATAAATAAGTGAAAGAATTGAGGATGTGGATGTGAGTGCAGCTGTGTCCTACTCATATTCCCATTCATTCTGTAGACAAAAATAAAAATAGCATATTGCTTATTGAATTATAAATTATAGCAGTTGTATACGATCGTGCATATTCGACGAGGAATGCATATTTTTGTGTAAGGATTTTGATTTGATTCATCAAATAGATATGAAATCTATCAGTTTTCATTTTTATCTTAAACTGAAGTACTACGTTACAAAAATCAATATCTCGATTGTATTATTGTATACAATGCTTTTGCTTTTCTTTTATGTATTTCTATTAATATTTTATTTTACATGACATCATTATTAGTTTTGACTTACAACAACATGTTTTTTACAAATTAAATCCATCAATAAGATTGTTCAACAAATGAATTTGATTCTGTAATATTTCTACAATTGTCTTTGTATTTCATTCATTGAAAATAAATGAAAGAATTTGAAGAAAGGAAAAGTAAAATTAAATATTCATGATTATTTTTATTCGTATAAATAAAATAAATTTATATTCGATATTAGACATATACACACATACAATACATTTTTATTCGAAATTGATTAAAAATAATAGTTTTGTCATAAGATGTCAAGTTGTGCTCTATTATTGGAATATTTATAGAAAAGATAATATAGATTAGTCATGATATTTTCTGTTTAGGTTGACACCAAATAATTTTTCTCGAATTTCAGGCAGAATTTGATTAAATATCATTGAAAGTCGAGCTTCAATCGTGTTTGATACCTTGATTTTTCCACCCATGGCATAAAGTTCTACACCACCAGCTCTAAAAATAATATATGATTATTGATTTCTTTTTCGAAATACTAAATCAAATACGAACGAATCATCAGGTAAGAAATTTTTTTCATCAATAGTAATTTTAAGATCTTTTTGTTTTAGTTCTTGTTTATATTTATTTATTGCATCAGGAATAAGTTCTTGAACAAGATCACGATCATTACGTCG
>CAJNOI010001659.1:0-13289 GCA_905250115.1 Adineta steineri | reverse complement strand
TAAACTTCTCTCCAATATATGACAGCGTCCTAGCGTCCTGTTCATGTTGATGTTAAGGACGCTAGAACGCTGCTTCTAAAACAGAGAGTTTTCTTTTGTTTTTTTTCTTTTTACAATGAAATCTTTATATTTGGCTTTAATTCAAATCAATCTTATTTTACGATGTATTTTGATACATTCATAGTTATCTTGTTGATCTATATTGAAGAAAAGAATGTATGCATACATTTTCTTGTAGATGTATTCTCCTCTTTAATTAAAAAATGAATCAAATTGAGTATATAAATGTTCACTCCTTGTTTTACATTTTCAAATATTTAATACTACATCAATAATGAAGAATTATTAAATGTTCATTATTATCTTTACTTGATACTGGTGAAATAAATGATGATCAATACTTTTTATGAATAAATTTCTTTATTGATACCAACAAATCTTTGACTCAGAGTTTTTACTTGTGCAAAGTCTTTCTTGAATGGATTTTACTGATAAATAATGTTGAACAAGTTGATATTCAACAGAAAAAATAGATGAATTCTATAGCCGGTTCAAGACCATTTTGTGATGATTCAATAAAAGAGAAGAAAAAACTACCAAGCACCAAAAGATATTATTTTATTACGATATATCATCGAAAGCAATTGCTTTTTCTATTTAGTAGATGTGAGCAAGATCTATATCTCAATACGTAGTGAGTCAACCAAATTTAAGATGTAGTGTAGGATTTACTGTAACAAAGTGTACCTCAATAAACAATCTTTTATTTAAAGAAAAAAATGATTCCGATTCTTTAGTATAGCTTCTACACAATTTAGTCAGATTTGATCTACATCACAAAAACCAGCATATTATCATTTTTCTGTTATTTAACTTTTTCTACTATAACGCAAATATTTATCTTTACATCATCTATTGAATGTATAAATATTGTTCAATGTAATAAATGTAAATAGTTTTTTTATATTTCTTTTATAAATATACAATATATTAGTCAAATAAACACAAAAAGTAGCGAAGATCTCTTATTTTACAATCGAAAAGACAAACTCCATAGATTATTATCGTTTCTCTAGAAAAGCCAAAGTTGCTATTATGTCACTGTTAAGGGTATGATTTAAAAAGCTTGTACTCGTGCATAATACAAACTAGATTTCGCAGGTGATGTAAGATCCGATGAGAGAGTAGGTATAGGTCGTTGCTGTTGATATTGTCTCGTAATTGGTACTGAATCAACAGTATTCGCAATATAATTATTACTTGTTCGAGCGGTTGTCGATGGAACCATAGGACCATTATGATGTGTTAGAGGTTGTCGAGGTTTTATAGAGAATTTTATACCATCGGTGGAATGTGAATGTTGGCTATGATGATGATTCGTTTTTCGACGACGATGACGATAACAAAAGAGAAAAAATAGAATAACAACAAGTACACAAAGAGCTACGATAATCACATAAAGTAAATGATTATTAAGATTTGTTGAAGATGTTACACCTAAAACAAAAACAAAATTCATCTTTTCATGCAGGTATGGTAAAAGAATATCAAAAAAACTAAATTATATTATAATCGACAAGTATCGATAAAAATATCACAATGCTCCGTTCATAACGAAGATATTTCTAGTCTATGTCACTTATTGTTAAAATACTACACAGTCACCAAAGTGAGAGTTGGTATACAACGGATCTTATGTTTTAAACAAAATAACTTAGTTTGATAAAAATTCTTTTTTATATTGATTATATTACGAATAAGTCTATCAAAGAATCATGTCCTCTAATGACTTGTGTAAGTTTTCTTAAAACTTATTCTCTTCTTCTTTCTTACCATAATGATTATCAATAACATTAACTACCCGCATCTGACTGTCGTAAATTTTTGATAATTAATATCTGACTTCTACAAAACAAAAAACACAATATGATTTAATGAAGTAAAAACAAAAAAATAATTATAATTTACTGTGTAACACCATATTCATCTTCTGATAATATTTTACCATTTTTTTTCCATCGTATTTCTAGTAATGGTTTACCAGATGCTAAACATTTCAATCGTACAGTTGTACCTTCTGGTTGAATAACTTTAGTCGGTCCTGTTTGATCATCATCACTTCGCGAAACAAATTCTGGTGGTTCTAGAAGAAAAAAATTAAAAGAATTCAATTAATATAAATAAGTATACCTCCATGTAATGAATCTGCTTCCCATGGCATTACATTTTGTGGTTCATTGTTATCAACATTAGTTGATATTGCTCCATCTGCTATTATAGAAAAGTATATTGTCTAATTAATTCATTACACACGAATATATTAAGACTACTTACATTTAATATTTATTCGAAATTGTACTTGTATACTACCAAATCCATTGACAACATCACATTTATACAAACCAGCATCAGTTAAATGTGCTTGTCGTATTTTTAATAAAAATCGTTTGATAACTAAATTTGATGAAGATGACCACATTGGATCTAAATCTTCGTTATTTTTTGACCACTGAATAGATAAATCAGGACTATTAGTAACTGGACATTGTAATTCAATAGGATCATTTTCATTTATATCGAATGTGTTGAAATTAGTCGTATCTGGTAAAAGGGTCGGTGGACCTAAAAGAAAACATTTATATTAGCTTTTATGATAAAAACTTCTCAGAAATAAATAAGCCAATATTTTTTTGTTTCTTTTTGACACATGATTTACGAGAGATATTCAGTGCAAACTATCATCACGACAACTGATAAAAATGTAATAAAAATTCAACTTTTTGTTGATTTCTCAGTCTTATCGAGCAATTAGAATAACTATGTTAATTTTGAATGAACACTTTGAACTTTTTATCAAGATACATTGTAACAGACATTTGTTCAACTAACTTGATAATAAACAACTCAATTATCAATATTTTAAGACAAATCTAAATCGTTTTTTTTTCTTTTGTCAAAGAATACATACCATGTGCAATTATATGTTCGGTAAAAAACAATAAGACAAGAAGAATAAATTGATTCATTTGAAAATTAAGAAGAATCTAAAATATATAATAAAAATAGTCTATTTTCAAACGAGGACGTATTGAGATAATCAACTACATGTTAATATAATTGTATTCTTTTAGAATAATAAATACAGGTGTTCAATGGAACAATTAGAATTTTTAATTAGCATATGAAATCGTAATAAAGTAAGAGTAATCAATATGATGAGAAGTTCATAGAATATACTCCATCATTTAGGATTGATAACTACACAATCTATTATCAGTTATTCAGAATCAGCAGAGGAAAAAATTTCTGATGCAATGGTCTATCTTAATTGAACAACAAATGAAAGATCATATACTTTCACATATGTAAACATTTTTTACTTCTCATTTTTTTTTTTCAATTTAACAATCCTATATAAATGTCAGTAATTCACATATATATATATAGCTATAGTTATAGATTGCTTGTGAAACGTGAAACGTGAGAGAGAGCATAGATATCAATCACATTTGTACATAAGTCAAAATCATTGCTAAGAAAAATTTTATCATCAGCTGTTCAAATTCATCTCTTATCGTATAACATGAATATAAACGAAATACACTTACTTGCATATCAACTGCCTTTTCCTGTTATTAAAATAGAATATAAAAAAAGAAACCGTTCGAATAATTGACCGTTTGTATGAGACCACTTTCGAAGTGTGAAATTGCTTTATTCGTTTATTCAGTATAGTTCCTCGTTTGGATATTGACCTACAATATGTTATTGATAATAATAATAATCATCATCATCATCATCGACCAAGTGTTTGTGAATGTTTAATGACGGAAGAAGATAACGATCAACAAGTGGACACGTATAGTAACGAGGATACGTAGCAGCTATACATAGTAAAGAAGAGGAAAAAATAGAGAACGAACATACATATATATATATATATTCACACATCAGTCGAAAAAAAAAGAATTGAATAGCAGTAAATCAATCAATATGAAAAGAGAGTGAGAAAAAAAAGAAGAAGAGAAGTGATCGACGAGTTTTAATTTGCAGATAGAGAGGCAAGATCTGGCTACTATCGTGGGAAGAGCCTGTTAACAGACTCGCTTATATTACTGGAAAGAACGAGAGAGAGAAGTTTACACGATGGCAATCATTTAATGAATATGATGATGAGTTACTCCGAATAAAAATGAATTTTTAATCTCATTATCTTTTCGGCCACAGCTTCTTTTACTCACGTACATGTATACATTCGATGGTTGCTTATGATTTTCATCAAACTATCAAAAAAATGGGTGGTGGGCAATTATTGACAACACAAAACGAACGACAGGAAGCCAAAGATTATTTTATTATAATCATCGTTCATTCATCCACATCCAAGTGATCAACGCATGAAATGTACAGATGCGTGACAAACTAATATCTACCTGTATGTAGATAATTCGAAAGTATTTTTTTATTTAGGTCGATATAGATAACTTAATTGTTTTTGAATAAAAGTACAAATCCCTTTTTATTTACGAATAATATCTAGATAATTTGCACATTATGTTTAATAATCTTATATTCAAATTGAAAGTTTTCTTCTTTCATCAACAATCTTTACTTATTGACAGTGACACTATTTATTATTTACTATTGCCTGCTTTTTCTTCTTTAATTATTACGGTTAATCCCTTCCTACATTATTTTACAACGATGTAATGAAATTTGAGTCGCTCTGATCTGTTCAATCACATATTTTGATCTTAATATTTTGAGTATACATTGATGCAATGCTCTCTTTTTTTTTTATTCTTTATTTCAAGTGTTACTGTTCACTAATCATACATTATGTGTTTATAGAATGCAATCGAAGAAATATTATTATGCATAGAGAACAAAAAATGAAAAATTCATGATTATTTTTTCTAAGTATTGTCTATATATAAACTGTTAGAAAAAATATCTTTCGTATATCTATATGAGAAAGATAATTATTCATTAGTTTAAGATAAACAAAATCACACCCAAGCATTAAATGAACAATGACGATAGCGATGATGAGAAATGAATGAACAGGCGAGATTTGAATTAACAAACAATATATATATATGGAGATAAAGATTGGCGAATATTACTTTTTAAAAATATTGTTCATTAAGCGTGGAGGAGTTCATGTGAGTGACACATCTTAAACTTTTCTCAAAGGCTCTCCTTATTTTGATATTCAAATTAAATGTAAAACGGAACTTAAAGTAAAAAATAAAAAAAAGTTCATAAAATCTTCTTCATCTAAATAATAATGATGCAAAAACGGATTGATTTATTAATTATCTTACTAATCCATTTCCGTTTAAATGACAATTACATTTTAAAAGAATTTTATTTTGATGAGTTATTCGGACTGTTTCAGTTTGATTTGATGGGAAAAGTCTTTGGTTATTATTATTATTAGAATTTATTGGGGATAATGATTGACATTTTGTTTGATATAAAAATCAATCTTGAAAACGATTATAACGACAATGATTATTAGCTTTTAAATTATCCGGTACGTAGTCTTGAGAATTCTTCGGATAATAAAAAGCTCCATAATCTTCTTTTTTTGTTCGGAATAATTCCAATTTATTTATCGTTATAAAACGTGTCAATAATGTAGATTGTACTGGACGACAAACATCAATATGATTTAACATTTTTTCTATGATTAGAAAGACTTAATAAAAACTAACAAGGCGCTTTGTATTGTTCAGCTATGTGAATAAAAAATGATTTTTTATTAATATTTCACGAAAATATTTGATTCTTTCTCAAGATATGACAGCAGCAGTATTTGTCTCCTTGTGCTTTCTTATCTAACTCGATCAATTAGTATGTATAAGTTATTGAAGACTTGATTTTTTCGTACAATGATATGTAAAAGTAACAGACATGAAAAAAAGGAAGTTATATAATAAAACTTGTACAACTTTTTTTGAAATCACCTCTTCGCAATTTTTTAAATCCATTCGAAACTGAAAATGAATCTTATTTACGAAGTCAACATGTTTCACATTCAATTGAACAACTTTAGGATGAATGTAATAAGGTGAAATGACGATGAAAGTAATTATATGTGATATGAAAATCATAAAATATTATATAGATATAATAAAAAACGCGATCTCATTACAATATTTTCTGAATAACAATATTATTAACTGTTAGAGTATTCAATTGAATAAAATTGTTCATCAATATATTCAATCGAATAAAATCTATCATGAAAAATGTGAGGACATCTATTTTTTTCTATTTGATTGGGAACAAATGTGTTGAACAAGATAAATTTGAAGATATTTGAAACAAAGAAAAGAAAACTCTATCGTTTTGTAATACAACGCTCTAAATGAATAAATAATGATCAATAGTTAATAAACATTTATTTAAATATATTAGATATATACGTATATATGTATATAATATTGTAGCAGCATGTCGTATTACTCAAAGAAATTCAAATAGTTTACTCTATTTGTAAAAAAGTAATTCGTGGTTGTAATTATTCATCTAATTTTATTTTAAGATTAAAGAGAAAGTAGTTCTTTATTCGGTGCTCTAAATGCAATTTATTTTATTTAAGTTCCTTATTAAATTTTAATATAGGCAAGAATATCATTTAGTTATATTAAAAACTGACGCAAATGATTTAAACATATACATTTCGCTCTATTAAATTTTGAATGAATATAATTAATCTGATTTTTTCTGATAAAAATGAATAAAAATTAAATATAGTTGTATTCTTTTCACATAATAGGATCATCAAGATATTAACAGCTTGAATAGTAATAGAACTAAGCTAATTAAATTAATATCGTTGGAGTAGGTTATTAGATACACATGTATCATCAAATAAATGAGTTTATTCAGATATTATGACGACTTTATAATATATAACACAAAACAAAGAACAAACGAAATAATAACATAATAGATTCATGAATAGCTATATATATAGCAAAAAACGAACAACTATTGACACAATAATATAATAGATTCACGTTTAACTCTACAGATACATGAAAAAAGAAAAAAATCTACTAGATTTCTTAATAACGTCTAACACCAGCATTTGTTTCATTAAAACATTTTTTGCCCACGTTTTAAGTGTATCCATACACCATTGTCTTTCCAGTAGTCGTCTGTGTCCGAATCTAATATAACCTTTGCTTCATTATCATTTATACAAACGATACACGGTTTGTTGTTGTTGAGATTCATTTTGGCCATATACTTATCTATAAAAAAAGAAAACATCCGTTTAAAAATTGAAACTATGGTAAAATCTGACCCGTAATAATTATTTCTCCAGGTGCAATAAGCAGACCTTTTGCTATTGGAAAAATATCTTTCCAGAGAATATCATCAAGGATGATATAATCTACATCATCACGCCACTCCTTAATAAAAATATTGTTTTATTTAACAGAAAAAAATAAATATCAAACCTTTAAAGAGAAGTTGAGGACAAAACTGCAATGCTTTCCTAAACTTCTTGCCCATGATGTTTTGCCTACATAATATTTGAACATATTTAATACAATAAAATTCAAGCTCATACCGTGTTGTGTTGGTCCATTCAAAAATAAACATCTCGATCTAGTTATCTCACCCTTAATACGTTTTCGAAAGTCATTATCTAACCATTCTTGAATTTGTTCTCTATGTTCGTCTGGAATTCTGTGAAACAATCGTAGATTGCAAAAATTATTTGTAAAAGATATTTACTTAAAAGTTATTGGATCATACATTGGTTTATAATCAATTAATTTCTGCTTTTTCGCTTCACGAAGTTCATATTCAACATTACCTCTCATTTTATCGCCATGCACTATATACTCCCATGGAAAATCATTTTTCAATATATTAGCACCTATAAAATAGACATCTACTATAGAAAAATCTGTGTAAAAAAAATAATCAAACCTTCTTGAACAGTTTCTGCTTTTAATGCATTACGAGCAACGTCGTTTCGTTTCTCAAGATACTTATCTTTCAGCGCAAACTTCTCTTTTTTTACCGTCTTTATCATATATAAACATGATTCAACATATTTTTCATTAGCTAATTGTTTTATTTCTATGTTATATTGATCACCATTTGTTATATACATGTAATCTATGTGTTTCAACGCTATTAAATAAAAAACATTCATATAAGATATGTTAGTTTCCAATTTTTACCTGGAAAAAGATCATTTAGAAAATTGTGTTTAAAATTGACTTTCCTTTCGAAACAAAGATGAATGGAAACAGAATTTTGATTTGATGAGGTTGATGTGTCTATAATATATGTTTTAAAAAGATAATATTTCAAACAGGAAAAAGAAATTACCTGCAACGCACAAGTATCGAATCTTTGCTGAACGATTTTCGACGTTCTGTTGAACAAAAGGAAATAAACCCGCAATAAAAAGGAATACATCGAGATATGTTTTTGTTGTTATGATATTTTTTAAAAAGAAATTCATTCGATTTAGTCGATTATCATCTACTTTAATCACACTTTCACTTCGATTAGTTTTAAATCTTTTTAATGTGCATCGACCTGTTGTAGAGTTTTCCAATATTGAGTCAGAATTTTGTATTTCAGAACATAAATTTTCATTTACAGCAGAGTCAATAAACATCTAAAAGAGAATAGTTTATGACTTTTTTGTATAAAATGATTATCGTCGAGATGTGTGAAAAATAACACTAGGACGCTATTTATAAGAAACAGATTTTTATATTGTTATTTGATCTCTTAGATACCGACAAATCTTGCCTTCTGTATACGAACATAGAGAAAAGTCACTCATTCTTGCGTTCAGTCATGCTCAATCAGCTGTATATGTATGATCTAGTCTATTACACACGAACGATCCTCTATATTGGCTCTATATCTATCATATCACATGTCTATCTTTTTTTTCGTTCTGCTTGTCTTTAGTGTGAACACAACCGTATTAAAGCGGTAAAAAAAAAGTTCAATCCTCGTACCTGTTGAGCGTCGAGCAATATAGAATCAGACAATGATTCATCAAAATTTAACACGCGATCCATGTAGATATTTTGTTGAAAACTAAAAATAATGATGAGTAGTTCATGAAAAAGAAGAGAATAATAACAGATATCTGCAATTTCTGAGTAAATAATTATCGATAAAACTGTTAAAGGTACATATTTGATCAACTTATTCGAATGAGATTATTTGGTAGAATGATAACTCTAAGATAGATATGCAACTTATATATAGATGATATTTTTGTTCAAATGAGGTAATGAAAAATAACTTTAGAAAATGTCAATTGTTATCGCAGTGAGAACGGTAATGTTTTTTTTTCTTTCGCAAGTGATCATTCATAAGTATATAAACACAGCAGGGAATAAAATACGACGTGACTAGCTTTCACTTATAATCATGTCACGGTCACGAACTTTTAAAAAAAAATATCAGCTACGATCTCGACCGTGATCTTAACCGTGACCGTGATTATCTTCATTGACAGTGGTCATGTGGAGCTCTAGTTGGCAGCCGAAAATTAAATAATGAGATAGCAAGTGAATGTTATCAGAACGAATGATATTAACAAAAAATGAAATAGTCCATGTCTTCTTTAATTGATTGAAAATAAACAATCAAGTTCTTTTATTTCAAATATAACTTTTACTCAATTGTTATTTTTTATTATTAAAATCAGACATATAATTCTAGTTCGTTAAGATGTCGACTGAGTATCTCTGACCATAAATAAAAAAAATTTAGTAATTTTCAATGGTACAATACATGGCAATATGAAAAAAAATTCTCATTGCACAGATAATGAACCCGTATCGCGTCATATACGTTCATTACTCACTCGTGCTATATGCAAATCATTCTCTTTTCTTTTCTCTCGTTCATCATTCCCCAATTTCGTAAAATGAATTCTTATTAAATGATATTCAATGATTGTACTTACTTAGTTTATTTATTTTAAAAAAAACTTTCTTTTTTTTATATAATATTCTTAAATAAAGTCATCAATTCATAATCATCATATTTATTTCTTATAAGAAGAAAAACAGAAATAAATATTGAAGTATTAATCTTTTGTTATGGAAGAGAGCACAAATAATCATTCAGAATAAAATTGATAACATGGCTGAATATTAAAAGAAGATATTCATGCTTAGAATGTTGAACGATTAATGAAAAATTTCTTTTAATGTCAAATATCCTAAGAATATTTTAAAAATATTCAATTAATCATCAAATTTTTGTTTGTTCTTTTGAAATGAATTCATTGATTATTATATTTTAAGTGATAAAAACACAACTCTTCATCAATTAATAGAAACAAATTCAACTCAAATCTTTAAATTATTCTTTTTTTCATTCTATTTGAATAAAACATAACTCACTTGATTTGAGTTGTATTTATCAATTATCTTTGTTCTTTTCTATTCAGTAAAAGAAGATAATCATTATGAAATTCTAATTGATTTATTAAGTTAAAATTAAGACAAATCCTTTTATTTATTTCATTAATTCTTTAAGATAAATAAACTTAGAAAAAATAAAACAATAGATAGCGTCATCTTCTTGTTCACAAAAACGCTTTTAATCGAGTCTAAGAGTTTCTATTCAATTTAATTATTTTTCATAAATACACAAAGGAATTTTAACTTGCCATTTGATCTATTTAAAAAAAATAAAACATAAAGTCAAGTTCTTGTTTTATTCGTATATATTACTTTTTCTCCTCAAATAAAATTAAAGAAAGATAGTGATTATCTTTTTCAAATCAACATAGAATAAAATTTTTTTAAATATATTGGAGATTTTCTATTAATTTGACTATCATTTTATTAAGATAAGAATTAAATTAATGAAAAGAACATAATAAGTGAAAAATAAAAGATTAATAAAAAAAAAAGTAGTGCCAAAAACACAATACAGAAATAAGTAAGTACAAATGATTTCCTTCTAGTTGAATAACACCGAAAAGAAAGTGTAATTATAAAAAACTCTTCATATTACATATTTCTATTCTACTGTACAAAAGACAAGCAAGATAAGTAAGTTTGTAGTTTCAATTCATTTGAATATACTTTAGTCTTTTTCTGTAATACTTGACGAATGTAGATAGCTGAAAAAGTTAGAATTGATGTACTTAAACTAATGAAAAGAGTTCAGTTCCTTTCTACATTGTGTCGATAGCTTGCACCGCCTTTCAAAGCTTCAAATTATCCATCATCAAACATTTTAATTGTTATAATATTTAGAATAGGATATATGATATTCAAATAAAAATAAGCTTAAATATATTTTGTTGAAGAAAAGAAGAGTTTCTCACAGTATCTATTAATTGTTGAAATGAGATGGTGTATATGATCAATGAATATTAGTAGGTGTAATCAATAAAAAACAGATCAAATATATAAAATCAATCATTTTATTATTTTGTTTATTATTGTAATAAGTCAAAAAATAATGAGTATTATTCATAAATCTAGTACAAACAAACTATAGTATTGAAAATAGTAAAAATACCTCCAAAGAATGATTTTAGAATTAGAAACATTGGATAGTCTAAGAAGTGTATGCCTCAATAAGTTGTTAATAAATGAATTGATAAATATATTTTCAACATATAAAAAATATTTGTATATAAAAATTGATAGATAACATGTAATGATAATAGTTCATTTATTTTATATACACGATACGATAGTTTTGTATAAAATCCATGAATTTATCTAAGAAAGTAGCCAAAAATAAAGAAAAAACATGGCAATAAAAAGGTTATATCGAATAAACAGTTCAAACTTCAACAACTCTTATAAATTGACAAAATCGAATTGATTCATATATTAAAAATAAAAACAATTGAATTCTTTTCAAGTCTTCCATATAGATGATTAGTTCGTTTCGAAAAACTAGAATTTTTTTTATTTTTAACCTAATTACGTATTAAACGACAGTAAAAGTTTGTTTCTAGACATTATATAAACGTCGACATAATCAGATATATATTCAACTATTTAAATATATGACAAGAATATTCTATTTAATATGGACAAAAAAAATATGCATTTGTGTATTTTTCGTATTATAAAGTAAAATAAAAGCGTCTCGTGACCGAGTCATTTAATTGTTAAAATAGTGAACACATTGAAAAGTAGATCCATTTACTTTATAATACGACAGTGTTATTGTGCCTAAAATTGGTGAATCAAAATGGCAAATTCTAACTAACGTCAATAAAACAAAAGCGCTACTAGTATATGACATTGTTGCTCTGTCCTATTCTAAAGTCCAATATAAAAATTGTAAAATATATTTTGTTAAATGCTTCAAATATTTGTGAGTCGAAATATATTCGAAGCTTGGCTACAGAGTTTACATTGAAGATCAGTTAAAGAAACTTATAAAAATATATCATGCTCTTCACATTCTATTTAAAAAAATACCAGTCTCTCCTATTTAGCTAAGAAGGAGAGTATTTTTTGCATATGCTCTACTACACATAATTTGGCTATTTTCGTGTTTATTTTTTTTTATAGTGAAATTCTATAAAGACTAATGGAATACACATACTGTACCAGACTTCGTCTAACTTATAATTTGAATCTATAGGATGATTTAACGGTATACACGCTTACTAAAGAACTTACACTCAATGATTATATATATAAATACTGGTATAAATTCAATAAACGCCTCTATCATTCTGCAGGAGCTCACCGATATCAGCTATCTTTTAACGCTTATCTTGCTTCAAAAACACTCCAAAAGACATGGTATCATAGCATGAGTATGCGTCAGAATAGTAAATTTCTCAATCGACTATCGATAACAGCAAAACACTCGAAAATTGATCGAATAAAATTTATAAATAACGACTATGAACAATATCAGTACTTTAAATATAATTCTTTTTCCTTAGTTATGTTCATTCATATATAAATACTTACTAACAGCACCCTAAGGATACATTCCGACTCCCATATATAATGTGCTAAGTGCTACATCATCTCAATAAATGTTAATATATCGATAATTTTTTTTTCTTCTCCTCCTCTTTTTTTTTTTGTTGACCATTATCAACTGGTTGTATTCTCTCTATCCTCTTCTGCATTTACAAGTTTCCTCTGTACATGCTAAATTGTATAAGATGTCACTAATCAATATAATTTATGTTCATTTGTTGTCTCACTATTCTTTCCTTTGTATTTCTTCTTATTGTTAATATTTCTTCTTTTGATTTTGTTTTGTCAATCTCAGTACATAAG
>CAJNOI010001658.1:0-13302 GCA_905250115.1 Adineta steineri | reverse complement strand
ATCAGTCAAAGTTTATCTTACAGTTATAAATAGTACTAGATGTTATATCGACGTCATGAGAGTATAATGAAGATAAAACAAACAATACAGTAACATTCGAAAGTGCACTAATATTTATTCTCAATTTTATTACTTCAATAATAATACATTTAATTTTCTAGTTAAATATTTATGTCTTTGACTTCGTATTTGACTTTTATTTAAAACTCTTTAAAATTTAAATTGAGATCAAGAAAGTTCTTAATAATTTAACAGACTATTATTGTTTTTCATGAATCATCTTTTTTAATGTTTTTTATAATTCATCAAAATTGTTCGATATCACTAAGACTACTATCGAATAAAGTTTTGACTTCATTAATTAATCTTTTATAATCATCGAATTTTTATTCATATTGATGATGAATAAATTGAATACAGATATTTAAGTTCTAATTGATGATCTTCTAATTGTTTTCTTATTGTGTTCAAATAAACGATGATGTTCAATCAAATTTTGAAGATAAACCATATTCATACAATGATGTGCATAATCGAAGAAACGAACAGTCGGTTCAATAGATGATGTGGTAAGACCACATCGACTAAAGTCGAGCATTATAAGTGTTTAAAATGAATCGAATTTATATATCCGTTAAAAATAATGAGAAAAAATGTAGGAGTAGAATTAGACAAAAAGAAACAAGAAGACAGCTATATTGCTTCTATATAAATAGACTAAATTGAAAACCGAACTAATTGATCCCTTCTCCAATAAAATTATAAATCAAGAATATATGATTTATTCTGTCTCATAGAGAAGATTTGAGTGAGAATAAATTGTTTGCTTGCTAGCATATCCACACCCTCACTGATTTGTTTATAAGGATTTTTATATGTAAGAAGAAATAATGAGTCATATTTAGAAAATGATTTAGTCTGGTTAATTTTAATAATCAGTTATTTGAAATGATCGAATAAAAATTGTATGATATTTCTTGCCTGCATATTTCTGTTGTAACAATATTCAAAGATTTCTTTAGTTTTTTTTCTTCGTTAAGAATCTTGATTAATCGATGATGAAAACATTTTAAAATTTAGAGTTTTCCATAGAAAAAAATCAATCTTCATTATTCGATTTGATTATTTCTTAAAACTTTGTTTTATCAATGAACTAAACATAGAATTTCTATGATCAAAATAATTCTTTAATATAATTTTATTCGATGAATAATAAAATAAACTCGAAATTATTTTTAAGCTAATAATTATATTTTTCAAATGGCATTTCTATTTGTCGTTCATACTTGGAATTTCTATGTAGCATAAGAATTTTCTTTTCAATATAAGTTTTTAACGATGTTTGTTCTAATGATCCATAAGATACTTTTAAACTTTCTAATACTTATGGTAATTGATATACAAGAAAATCTCGTCTATGAACAATATTATCATCATTAGATATAATATTTGGATTAATAGGTGCAGTAAAAAAAATATTTTTTGATAAATCATTTCCATGTAATGTCTGATCCATCAACATTTCTTTAAAAAGTCCAAGACATGATGTTGTATTAACTTTATCAAAGAATACAACTTATTTAATATTAGATAATTCACGTGTTAATTGACAAATAGATAACATAAATTGTTCAAGTTATTCTTCAGTTACACCTGCATGTAATAATAAACGATAGAATAATGATTTGATTTTACTATGAAGTATATATTCATTAAAAATTTCAATTGATATTTGTATATTTGCTGAATAGGAATTATCAAGTAATTGTTGAAGATAAAAACTACATTCAATCAATAAAAAATTAATTAATTGTAATGTAATGCATGAATTAATTTTTGAACTATGTTTATTGCATTTTCACTTCTAATAGTTAGAATTGTTTTCCATAAATATCGTAAGATATCATTATTATATTCACAATTTCCTAATGAATTTCGAATATCTTTTAATAAAGGAGCATCAATTAATTCTGGTTTTGCTTGAATTTCGTGTCCTATAGGAATTGAAATAATTGATTGTGGTTGAATATATATTAAACTTTCATTAAATGCATCTTCAATATGAGGATGATAAATATCGACAATTTCTACATCAATTTCATCATTATTATCAAGTCTCATACGTTTTAGTTTTACTCGGCTAAGAAATGTATTTAACAAATTATTTTTATTATCTAAAATATTAGCTATGATAGTAGCTAATAACCATAAATTAGCACGTTCACGTATACGTGAAGCCATATTGTCATAAATTGAAGCATTGATTATATTAGAATTTAACAATAATGATGAATAGAACTAGAGAAAGAAATGTTTTTCCAACATCTTTCTCATCTTCAGTAATTAAAGATAATTTACGATCACGAATTTGAAATAATTTATAAACAAAATTTTCAGTTAAAATAAATTTGGTTTCATTTATAATTTGTTCAAAATCATGATATTTTATATCGATTAACTATGATAAACATGTATTAAAATAATCTTTAGATTGAAATTCTTGTTTTAACGAAGGATTTGAATTATTAAATAATTGTTCTAATTCACGTGAAACATTATTTCATAATCATCATGTAATAAATAGAATGAAAAATTTGGATCATATAAAATAAGATATGTACGAGAATAATTATTTGTTTGAAAAATTTATTTATGAAAGTGATTTTGCTTCATCTATTATTTGTTTCATTGCTAATGAATCAAAATTTACAACTGTTATATTATATCGATGAAAATGTCAAAGAAAAAATATCACACGATGATATAAAAATTTTATTTCTTGGTAATTTCGAAGCATATTTAGTTGTACAATTATAAATATAATTACGGCATTCATTAAAATTTTTTTAATTTTTCCAAATCAACCGATTATTCAATATTAGTTGATGTTACTATTAATTGCCGATGAATAGTTTCATTTTCATAAGCTTTAAGAAATCGAGCAACAATTTCTTCTTCGTCTTCTCGAATAAATGATTGATCAAATAGGTAGAATTTGATAAAAATTTTCTTTAATAATCCTATGATATTTATTTATATAAGGAATTTCAATAAAACATTTCCATTGTTGATTTTCTGATAAATAAAATGTTAAATTAGTATTTATATTAGTTAATGATCTACAAATAAATAATGATAAAAATGTACAATTTAATTCTTCAAATGGTGCAAATATTTAAATATTAAAAGAAACTGATGAATTATTATTAATTTTTAAATCATCTGTAACAAAATAAATTAATTAATAATGATAAATTTAATGTATCATTGATACGAAAACAAAATCTATCTTCATCTTTATATTTCTTATCAGTATTTTTAATAGCACGTGCCAGATGAGTAAACAAAGTACCGACGACACGTTAAAATTTGAAAAGACACTTTATTTGGTACTTTGCTGAATGAAAAAGTACTTTGCTTATTGGTTATACATTAGCTTATCCATAAATTACTTCTTTTCTTTTCGTTTTATTTGTAGGTGGAGCTAAGATAACTCGTTCTTCTTCGAGATTTATTATCTACTACCGGTCGTAGAGATTATTGTTTTTTACTAAAGCAGGTTATTCAATCTATTTTTTATCTTAGTACATTTATTTCTTATAGTTATTTACGAAAATACTTGGAAACCTTTTTCTACAAATATCTTCTCCTATACAAGTGCTTTTTGAATTAGTTTATAATGTGGTAATTAACTCACGAAGAGTACCAAACAACAAAATAATTTCATATTCTTTTCATTGGCTTATAAAAATAGAAAAGGGGAAAAAAATTACACTTTTTGTATATTCAACATGTAGTATGTCTCTCAAGGATTTATCTCTGGAAAAATCAGTTCTATATATTCATTTGTAACAGTAGAAAAATAGCAATCTTGAAAAAAACAATTCCAAGTTTTTTCCGCAAACAACTGTATTTATTATTATGATGATGATTGTTGATATGTTTTACTTCGTTTACATTATTTATTCTATAGAACTATTTCGTCATGAAAATATATGAAGAGTAAAAACTTTATCTATGTTTTCTTGACATTTTTTTTTTACTTTAGGCACAGTATGGTATTTTGAGTTCCAAAACAATGTACCAAATGATACTTTGGCTACACGTTCGACTTGACGAAAGGTATTCTATTTCAGATTCCTATTAAAAACACTGTTTCTTATTAATTCGATGAGTTTTTTCTGATAAAAAAATATTAAAAGTAAAAAACTTTTTGCTGAAGTAAATTAAATGTACGAATACTGGCTATTCCATAAATATTTTGAATTTATGGTTGTATCGGATTATTTTGTTGAAATAATCGAATTAATTGTGTATATATATGATGAGGATCACGAAATCCTGCTGAAATATGATATGGTCTTAAATCTTTTCAATTTATTGTTCATTTTCTAGAAAAATAATAAAGAGGTCCATGTACTTATTGATTTAATAAAATTTCTCTAAGACAATGATGCATTTTATGAATATCTAATATGACAAATATTAATGAACGAAATATTTTTATACGTAAAAAATACTAATCGAATATCATCTTTAGTAGCAATTGAATACTATAATATTTGATGATTGAATTCTTTCTTCATATATATTTTGCTCGTAATGGATTATTAAAATCTTGAATTAAATTATAATTCTAAATAAAACAGAAAAATATTATTTTATTTCTGTTGCATATTAATATACTTCATTTTTATAAAGAGTTACAAAGTTTATCATAATCTTCAAATAAATCATTGAATTTAATTTTCTAAAATAAAAATTTTTCTTACTTTCCAATCTTTTTCATCTTTCATAATAAAATTTTTAATAATATCAATTCGTTTCCATTCAAATGCTAAATTTAATTGTTCACGTTTTTATTCTTTATTCGTTTCGAATGAATCATCATTAGATGTTACTAGAAAAAATATTTATTTGGTATAATAAGATATTTTCTTTCGTTTACCATTAAGAACTGCGTGTGATATTGCTAAATCAAAATCTGCTTCAATATGACTATGAGCTTTTAAATCAATAATAAACCAATTCAAAATAAACAATTTCATCATGTTCAATTGATGAATTCATAGTTGATTCTGGATTTAATTTATTATCAATAATTTTTAATTGTTCACGAAGTTTAGTTTTGATTTGTTCATTTTCTTTCATTGTCAATGGATCTTCACTAAAAATAAAAAGTGGATAAATATTTCAAAATTTTTTTTAATTTTGTTTGATCAGATGATTTGACATTTGCATGATATTTGTTATATAAATAATAACACCTAGCAAATAAATCACAACATCCACCTGCACCTTGCAAAAGAAGAACAGAAACTTTATTTTTTAGAACATTTTCATGAACTAAAATAATAAATAAATAATCTTCTTTTTATTCTATTACGATCACTTTCAATAACAATAAGAACAATCATTTGTTTTATTTTATAATGAAAATGAATTTCCACATATAGATTTTTGTAAAATGAGATTGAAATTTTATTTCACTTCCATATTCATGTTTAGTATCATTATCAATAAATATCAAAAGTACATGATTTGATGCAAATGATCTTTCATCAGTTTTTGGTTTATTATAAATAACATTTGTTCCATAAACATCAAGTTGTTCAACACTCGACACACAACCCCATGACGCAATACCCTTGAATTTTAGTAACGATTTTATATTACAATAAATAAACAATAACTTACAATAAAATGAATAGATTGAGATGGATCTGGATTTGTTCGATTAATTTCTCCGAGAAGTTTAGTAATACTTGAATAAATACCATTTGTTAATACCCAAACATCTAAAGAAAAATAAATATCTCAGTTTTATTTTTGAAAATGTTTTATAATAAAATCTTGATGAAATATTCGACATAATTTTGATTTCATATTATATTCTCTTGCATTGCCAATTACAGATACAACAAATGATGGACGATAAAATCAAAATTTATATTATACATATATATATATGTACATATAGACGTAAATCACAACCTTTTTTTGTAGGATTTTCAGGTATATTTGCTGTACTTGGAATCAGAAACATATCTTTTTATATTTTTCGAAAAGTAAAAAATATTCTACTGAAATTTTAGTACTCGTAGAACTTTTTGCTTTTACATATCCTATAGAATATCAAATTCTTTATAGAACAAATGTTATTATCGAAATAGAATTCATATATAAATTTTTCGAAAAAAAATTCAATAAATTTACTAGATGTAAACGTTATTGAAACAATGATTTTTTAATTTGTGCAAGTGGTGTATTAGGTGGTATTCAAATAAAATTTGCTCGATTACAATAATTTCGAGGAACTATAAACAAAAAAACAGAAAATAAATTAATATTTAAAATAATATTTTATTCTTACAAGTTATTGTTCTATGTGATTCTACTTAACGTATTTCAAAGATATGGTTTATCCTACTTTGATCGAAAGTAAAAATGTCGAATAGTAAAAATATCGAAAAAGTGGCGCTACCTACCACGTCGTTTTTTCGACATTTCTACTTTCGATCAAATTAGGGTGGATCCTTAAATGTCCTTATTCAATTTATTCACTATTAATTAATGTAAATAAAATTCATCATCAATATGAACAAAAATTAAATGATTACAAAAAATTACTTAATGAAATTAATTCTTTATTCGATAACAATTTTAATCATGTTGAATAATTTCGATGAGTTATTGAAAAATTAAAAAAGATGATTCATGAAAAACAAAAACAATCGGATGAATCATTAAGTAAGAACGTTTTTAGTCTTTATTTAAATATTAAATAGTTTTGAGAGAAAAACTTAATACAGAGACAAAGACATAAATATTTAACTAGAAAGTTAAATGTATTGCTATTGTAGTAATAAAGTTGAGGATAAGTATTAGTACACTTGCGAATGTTACTGTGTTGTTTGTTTTATGTTCATTATACTTTGATGCGGTTAGTATAAAATCCACTACACTTCAACAATCAGGGGCGTAAGTCAGGTGTCGGAGCAGGGGGGGTGTAGGGGGGGGCGTAAGCCTAGTTTTTCTATTTTAATGGTCAAAAAAAGTGAATTTTCTAGAAGTAGGGGGGGGGGGGGGGGGCAACCCCTTTTTTCTTTTATTTTTTGGAAGGAGGGGGGGGGGGGTTATGCGCCCCACGCGCCCCCCCCCTATTTACGCCACTGTATATTATCGAAAATATGCCATAGTTACGTGGTCATTTGTATCAAAAAATAAAATGTGCCATGTTACCGATAAAATTAATACATGTAAATAGATCAATTCTTACAGTCTAAGGAATTACATTTTATAACTTAGTTCTATTAATACTGGAACTTTATTTATTTTTACACATTATTAAACGAAAATATAAATATCACAACATATTATTTTCGCTGCGAACAATACTTACAACAATAATAATCAATAGAGTAATTTCATTTTCATAGTACATATTGACATAAAAATAATTAAGATTAATTTCACTATTGAAATTGTAAACAATGTACAATTATTGAGTGGTAATAATCGTTCTCATTTGTATTGTGCCTTGTATAGTTCGATTGACAGGTGTCACTTTGCTTGTTTTGTTTAAGTTTAAAACAATATTTTTCAGTTGTGGAATAGAAAAAAGTAATGCTATACTCAGTCCCATTTGAGATACGCTCACTGGAAAATATGAAATTCGAGCAAGTAATGGATGTTCTTCACCTCTTATCAGAGACATAATTATAAGAACTATCGAAGGTATTCCAAGAATAAGTAATAAATTAACAATAGATAAAATACGTTGAATAACAAGTAAATCTCGAGATTGTCGTTGTTTTATTATTAATGTTTGAATATTTCCTTGTTGATGAATAAATCTTGTTATATGCATATAAATAAATAATAAACAACAAAATGGACATACATAAACAATAGGCATTGCCGAAAGAACACTAGGAATATTCATGTATGATATATTACAAAAGTAGTCATTTGGTGAATATATTATACCATTCAAAGGTATAAGAACACATAGAAGAATAGATATTATTATTATTTCTATAATAGGTAACATTATATATAGTTTTACAGATTGAAACCATCGATTTTGAGAATACATAATTCTCATAAAACGATAAAATGCCTAGAATTATTCAAAAAAAGAATATATGAATTTTCTAGTTTCTCCTATTTCAGATTACCTGATTTAGAAAATTCCAGTATAACATACCAAGCACTACAATAGCTAAATATCCTGAAAAAATACACCATGATGAATCAAAAGATTGATTGTACAAATCACCCAGAATTGATCGAATATTCATTGATATTAATATTGATGAATATATTAAAATTGTTAAATATATATGACCACAAAGAACAACAGTTATTTTGTCTTCACGTTTGATATGATTGTAATAGAGATGATATATAATAATAAGAAAAATTATACATGATATTAAACATGCAAATGTATTACAGCCAAGAGATACCGAACTAAGTATAAAACCATTGGTTTTAGTTTGATCATTAATCATAAGAAAAATCTCTCTTGAATTTGATTAAGAAAATGAGCAAATGTTTCTAAAAAAACAAATAAAATGTTCATAAGAAAAAATTTAATTCTGTTGAAAACATTATTAAATCTTAGTAGTTGGATTATTTCTTATTAATAGAAATTTGTTTTTTTGTCAGCATACATTAAAATTAAAATAATGAAATATCTCAAACAGAAACAATTATTTGTCAAAACTTCATTAGTTTAAATAATTTTTAATTCAATACTGTCAAAAGAATTTCTGTCGAAACTTTATGGATATTAAAATATATTTTATTTTAGACATTTGTATATCTCAAGAAAATAGAATACTTTTTACCTTTATAATCAATATAAACTAAGATTTCTACAGGTCATTATTCTATATTAGTGACATGTCAAGTTGTTTCAATATGATTTAAAATAAAATAGTGAATACATAGTCATACCTTCGAATGTATGAGATGAGACTTACGATGATCTTTATGTTTTAACTGAAGAAATTCTTGAAATATTGTCAGCCTATGTAACCTTCTTAATCATTCATGCAGCAATTTACTATAGGCCATTACAGCTTTAAGAAAAGATTTATATTATTATTAACAAAGTCAAATAACGATCTCTTGTATAAATATATATATATATACAAAGAGAGAGATATTTATTTGAATTTGATATAATATTATACACATATTACATTAAAAATATTAGTTTTGTATAATAAAATTCATAATAACAGAGATAAGGTTATAAATGTCTTGTAGAAGATTAATGTATTATATTTATTAAAAATTATTAAATAAAGAAAGTACTCCTTTGAATACAAAAACTAAATGAAGGTCATAAAAAGATTTGTTGAATATTTTATAATAATACAAATTGCATTAGCACTCTCTTAGATTAATTAAAAAAAATGAATGGTCTATTTCTTCAACTTGACATACAGTAAGATGCCCAAAGTCTTTATCCTGTGCATAAATCAGCTTTCTGTTCATATATCTCCCGAAGGTTTTGAAGAGATTTTTTGAGGAGTTTCTACAAGGCAGGATAAGATCGACATATAGCTGTGTAAATTACAAAATCGATCGATGTGTGGGTGTGCATGTATGTGTTACATACAGCCACACCCTCAGTCTATTGATATTTGTATGTTGGAGATTTCTCTACATAGAATATTGAATAGACCATCGAAAACTTTTTGTTAATTAAAAAAAAAGAATTGAGCAATAAAGAAAAGAAAGTTAAAGATTTTGAAGAATATTTGGTAATTGGATTAAATACATTAAACAAATGTCGTATTATTATTTATAATATAAAAGATAATTTAAAAAATGCAATAAAAGAAAAAAAATCTTTTATTAAAACAAATAATTAATTGTAATCATATTACTTCAATTATTTTAAAAAATAATTCATTGAAAATCAAGTGGTGAACCTGATTATATTTTAGTTTGTTGATCAATTCGACAATTTAAATCTATTGAAATTTTATTTATTTATATAATCCACTTAATCTACAAGTAATTTTTTTAAAAGATTTCATTTAATCCAAATGATTCCTCACAAATAATTTTAACTGGTAATCATATATTTGAACAATATCGTTTAAATAATGGTCGATTATCTCAATATAAACAAAAAGAATTTCAAAAATTTTAATCAATAAATATAACTTGTTTTTGTTGAATTAATGAAAATCATATTTTATTAGGATTAGATTATGGATTTATTTATATTATTAATAAACATGGACAAATTCTACAAAAATATAATCTATAAGTCAGAATTGATTTTATTTCATTAAAAAGTCTTCAGCCATATTGGAATTTTTTCTCATAATTTATTTCTTGATTAATAAATTCATTGAGTGTAATATTATTATTGAATAGAACAAAAATTGATGAATCAAATAATAATTTATATAATTCATTTCCAAACATAAAAAATTGGAGACAATTTATCAAAAATACAATCAACTTATAAATTATCATCAAGATTAATATTAAATGAAAAATCTTTATCTACAACAAATCTTGATCAATATTTAAATTCAACATTTCATAATAATCAAAATCAAATTATTTCTTTATTACCTTTTTCACGTAGTCTTTTTGTATCAGCAGCGTAAAACAAACAAAATATTCTTCTTTGTGTTTATAAATGGATGTGTTTTTATGTTTGAAAGAAGTGAAAATAAGGGTGTGAGTGTAGGTATAGATCTCGATGAAAAAAATAATTAAGCCCACACCCACCCCTGTAACCAATTATAATCATTTATATGAAATTACTTTTTCGAAAATAGCGATTTTATTAATAGTTACAAAACTTCACTAAAAAATCACGGAACTAATAAAGTATTTAATAATTAGAATTTATTTTATTGGCTGGAAGAAAACATAGTTTTTGACATTGAAATCCTTCATACTTGAATTCAAAATTTATGATTACGATTTTTTCTGAAGAGTGAGTGATATGTTAACCTGTCAGCCACATTCTCTCAAGATTTCAAGGCATTGAAATGGTCCGGAATACGTATCTAGCTTGATTTGTATTCAGTGAGCTTTGACGCCAGTTGTAAAGTCCGTAATGGCAACGGTAGCCGGAAAACCTGAACTCAAAAATTATACTCATGATTTTCTTTAAAAATTGATGTGAGTTTCACAAAATTATTTTATCAGCGATGTAAATGGAAAAAAGAATTTTCTGTTTAATCAAAATTTGAATTTTGAAACAAAAAATATTGAAAGATAATTGAACTTTTAATAAACGTTGATGATGAAAGATTTTAAAAAATTCGATTTATTTCTAATATTTGTAAATCATTATTATTTACTATTGGTATTGATCATTATCTTAAAATATGGAATTTACAAACAAAGTCAGTTTTAAATAAATAAATATATATTTCTAATAATAATTGTAACGCAAAATAAGCATGATGTATATAAATAATGAATGTAAATGTTTTATTTAATAAATAAAAGAAGAATATAACAATGAAAGTATTGGCTTAGTTTCTGTTGTTTCTTGTTTGAGCTTATGGCTCAGACTCTATTCCGTCTTCAAGTCTCCAAATACAATTCAGAATAATTCTTTAATCAATACATTGAGTCCAACCTTCGTCTCTAGTATACGTGTTAAGACTAACTATATGTAATACGCAAAGCAAGGGGGGGAGGTTATTGAAAAGATATCCATCTATGTTCTTGGCACAGTTATATATCGAATCCAGTAATGATGGTGATTTATTTAACAATGATATGCAAGGTGGTAACAAAAAGCAGTTGCAACACTATTTGGAAAATTTCTCGACAAAACTGAAACACTAAGTTTTTGGCAATGCGGTATTGATTTGGAATTGGGAGCATGGAAACAAAAACTATTTAGTCGCAAACAATATGATACACAAACCGAACAAGAAGCACCGTTAAAGATGAAACAGTATGCAAGTTACGATTGTACGACTTTAGGTGAATTATATTTCCAGGAAACAATTACATCAACCAAAAATATAAATAATCTCACTGATGAATTACCTGACATCATAACAACAACTACAAAATCAAACAAAAAAACAACCATTAACAAAAGCGGAACGACAAAGAAGAAAAAATAAAAAATTTAAAATGAAGAGAAAATATCATCCGGATTTTCAGAACAAAATAAAACGTTCGATTCACTACAAATATGATTATCAAAAGATACGTGCTCAATTAAAAGACGACAACATCTACCACACCCATCAAACAACAATCAATGAAGAGGGATAGGAGGTAATGATTCCATTTAGATCAAAACAAGAACGTGAACAAGCAACATCAATAATAAAAATAAATTATTTTTCAAAGTAACAGTATCTCGAGAGATGGGGATAAATAAATAAAAAGAAAAAAAAAGAAACACTAAAAATAAAAACAAACAAAATAAAAATTAATTATATATATATCGTGATATATCTATCTTTTCTCTTTACGTGTGACTAGTATATATATGTGTATGTGCACGGTAGTGAAGGTGTGATTTTTCGATATTTGAAATAAACATATATACGCTCGTTGAACACGAGCTAAGAATTCATTTTCCGCCTGCGAGGTTGCAGGCGGAGAGCAAATTAAAAAGTGGTTAGTTGTAGTAGACATTGTTCTGCATGTGGTGTAAGTATTTGTTGACGAGTAGTTGCTTGCTGTTTACTCGGTTGTTGTGTTTGTTTGTGTAATCGATGTGCGCGGTAACAGTTACGTACAACTTTACGAAATTAATGATTAACGAGAGAAGTAGAATAATACGAGTTGTTCGATTTTCACGTGTATATTGTGATGCCAATACGTCATGACTATTGACACCAAGATTACATTCGGTCATAATCTGTTGTTGGACACATTTCGTTTTGCAGTAGCACTCTGGATAACAAACACAGGGCTTGCATTTTAACTTAGGTTGACTAAAGAGAAAAACATTGACCGTTTGTACAAAAAAACAGCAAAGAGAATAAATATTAAAAGAAGTAGGCTTGACATCAGCAGTACGAAGAATAAAACAAAGTGGCAAAGAAAAATGAAATTATGGAGTGAAATGTAGATTGCGCTCACACGTACATCATGAATATGAATGTGATATGTGAAGAGTCAGAATAATATTAGTACAGATAAAAGATAAATACCATTTGTGTTTTATTTTCGCTATGATCAGATGATAATAAAAAAAGAAATATTATATCGTGAGGGTGTGGGTCTCGATGAAAAGAGTAATTAAGCTCACACCCACACCCTCAAGATATTCTCCAATAA
>CAJNOI010001657.1:0-13303 GCA_905250115.1 Adineta steineri | reverse complement strand
GTGATGCGTACCAGTTCTTCTACGTAGATCAGTCGAAGCCGGAATAGATAATTCATGATCATAAAGACCCAAAGGAATTGAGCTACGAAGTGGCCATCGATGTGGAATAAAGCTTTCGGATCGATCATAGCGCTCATCATCATTTAAATCAATCAAAACATCTACATCTTGAGCAAGGTTACAATAATTATTAAGTGAACCTCTGCTTGAAGCCGGATCGCAGTCTGATTGAATTCGAATACGATAAGTCGTATTTTCATAGACGCTTACCGCCATATGGTGGCGATTTTGATATTCACTGATGATGGTATTATTAAGTGTATCGTCTCTGATTTCAGTACCTTGTTCACCAGCCATAATAACAAGAACTATTCGAGCATTGATTTGAGTGCAAACAGCATCACTTAATTTCAAATAAGGACCTCCAATATCAACTACAAAGAAATATTAATAAAAGTACATTACTAGATAAATAAACAATTACCTGATTTTATTGTATTCGATACGATTGTAACTGTATAATTACGGAGCTCATAATAATTTGGATAAGCACATTTTTTTCGATAATCTTTATTTAAAGCAATAGCAAGTTGCATACGATGAGGTCCACTTTTTATTTTTCTACCATCGGTAAGAGGTACACGTATTTGAAGATCATAGACTCCCTGTGGTAAATAGCTTGTTAGAGGCCATCGATAAGGAGTTGCACGTTCTAAGTCAGTGAAATCTTCATCATCGTTAAGGTCAATCCATACATTGATATCGTGAGGTAAGTTACAGTTCTTATCCGATGAATTTCTGTTCAGTTTATCTTCGCATTCGAATTGTAATCTAAACAAATAGGTGTTACCTTCACGTAGAATAACGGAAAGATGTTGGCCATGTTTATTGTTGTCCAATAATGCTCTTGCTGAAAAGTCATCGCGTATTTGAGTTCGATGTTCTCCAGGCATTCTAGCAAATATGATTTTGCCAACTTGTGGTATGCATGTAATATTCTCTGGCGCCAAATAAGGATTTACTACATCAGGTGCAGCTAAAATACATGTATAAATCAAGAATTACATTATTTACCAGGAACTGTTTGCATAAGAAAACTACTTACGTAAATACGATTTTCGCGAAATAATATTCACATTGTATTCTCTCAGTTCAGAATATTCTTGATAATTATTACATGTTCTTCGATAATTTTCACTTGGTGCAACTACAATACGCATTCGATGTGGTCTGTTTGCTATATATCGTTCATCAATCAATGGAATATTCAATTGAATATCGTACACGCCTTGAGGTAAGTAACTTGTAACTGGTAACAAATACGGTGCTTCAATTTCACTTGCATCAAAATTTCCATCATCGTTCCAATCTACCCAAACATCGACGTCTTGAGCTAGATTACAGCCTGTATCTGTTAATTCAGTTCTCATTTGAGTTGAACAATCCAACTGAATACGGAGTAAATATATAGTATTTTCATAAAGTGTCACGGTCATATGATGTTGATTTTGATTAGTATTTGTTGATGCATCATATACTTTATCATCTCGTATCTCGCTGCCAACTTCACCGGCCATTATAACGAGAATAATTCTAGCTAATGGTATCGAACAGATTGGACTCACATTGACATATGGCGTTGTTGTTATTACTAAGGGAAAAAGGAGTAACAAGTTTTAGATAACTTAAATAATAAAGGGATAAATATTTACCTTCATAGCTCACTTTCTGGATTATGTTGAAAGTGTAATCTCTCGTCTCCCGATAATCCAATGTGCCACAATTCCGTTGGTATTGCTCGCTTGGCATCACAGTAATACGCATAGTGTGCGGACCAGCTTTTATACTTCTATCATCAATAGCTGGAACATAGATCTGTAGATCATATGTACCAGTAGATGCACCATTATTTGGCCACGAGCGATGAAGAATGTGACTTTCACCATCGTCAACTTGATTGTCATTATAATCAACCCATATATGTACACTTAAGGAATCACTGCATGGATCGTCAGTAGAATCTTCACCACATTTAAGTTGAACATGTAGATTATGGGTTGTTTCTTCATCAAGTGTAATAGTAGACGATTGATGAGATTGACCACTAGTATACGTTCTTATGTCATCGTGTATATTAGTTCCATAATCGCCATCTACCTGAACGAGTGCGATTTTATTGAGACGTAAGTCACATCTGGCTTTCTGTATTGGAGTATATGGAATATGTCGATTAGAAGCCACTGAACAAGAAATACAAAATGAATTATTAAACTGTTTAATAATTCAACTTACATAGTCTCATTCCTTTGGGTGCAATTAATACTTCTTTTTTACCATTGATATCCAAAATATTACATATTTTCATATCAATATTTTCAAATTGATGGTTCTCCAGTTGAATCTTCACAGGAATAATCATCATTTGATCGAATATAGTTTTTAATTGTTCTTTAAATTGATTTTCACAAGTATTATCATCTTGTGCAATACATTCATCTGCATACAGAGGAACAATATCTAATTGAAGAATATTTCCATTTAATGGATTATCACATAGACTTCTTAATAGAATATATATAGATTAGATATTAATATGAGAATTTATTGAATGATATTACTTTTTTGATTCAACATTATTTCGAAAAAATCCATTGACAAAACGAATGGCGTTTGGATTTAACTTTTTGTTCAACTATAAAAAGTACAAGAAAATAATTCAAATAAAATATTGTTTATATAACAAACTTTATTTGTTATCACATCAAGATCTTCTATGATAGATGGTTGATTTTCGTTGTCAACAATATAACTCGTACTAAATATGGCTTTGAAGGTCACTTCTTCAATATCTATATAAATATATTTATTTTTTATATAATATCAATGATCAAATAAGAGTTCAAATTAACCTTGTTTTACTCCAATCGTATCATACGATTTTTCACGACCGGGCATCATTTTTACAATCCCAATTGCTACCATACTCGATAATAACACAACTACTAAAATACTGACACCCCATCGAAGGTATTTAGACGTCCGTGTGTTTCTATTCAAAATAAATAAAGTATTCAAAATTTGATAATAATTTACAGATTTCGTCTTCGATATGGCTTCACTATTATTCAATGTATTGTTTAAGTTTTACTCACTGTCTTCTTTGATAACCAATGTTAGTTGTTTGGCCATCATCTTTAAACACTGGTTCGTATTCGTTATTACCCTCTAAAATAAATCAATGAATAACAGACAAGATAGAATACAAAATTCTTACCCATTGGCACAGTATTAGAACTTTTCAAATACCTAAAATTTAGTAGAAAAAATACAAAAATTTCATATGGTTGGGTGTGAACTGAGTATTAAGCCATTTGATCTTTCATTCATTTAATCTTTTAGAATATGTTGAAATTAATCGATTATCAGGCTCTTAAAAATTCTAGGTAAATTGATTGTTTTTTTGGCCCTTGATGGGTACCTCACTGTTGAAAATTTTTTGAAAAGTGTGCAGAAAATACAACATAAATTTAAAATTAGATAGGCGCATTGTACAAAGAAATCTTCAAAAGATCAAAAATAATTTACTTGATTCCTTATCTCGTTTAGAAGAATAAAAAAATTAATACAACTCGGAATTATATTTTTTCCTAGAGTAATAAATTAGGATATGGTAATATATCATATAAATAGTATAGTAGTGGTTACTTGTTGAATATGATATTCGACGATCGATGTAAAATACGAGTGAATAAATATATTAGTTGAAAATAAAAGTATGGGTAATACACACTTATATGTGTTTTTCTATCTGCAGTGATCATTCATCCATGGATAATTTTTTCTTCGCACTAAGGAAGAAATAAAGAGGTAATTACGTACGAAAACCACATTTATAATGTTATTTTTCGATTGTACAAATAACGATTCGTAACGAACGTAACTGTCTGAAGAAAAAAGTTTAACGAATAAATATTTCTATCTTATCTTTATTGCAGTGATCAGTAATGGATTGATCGATCTATCTTGTCGTAATAAGAAAATAAGCAAAAATACATAAAGAACTCTGCGTAGATAATGATTATTTTTATCATAGCCGCAATGAAGCTTACCGTTTGATCTCCTCAAGAAAGAAAAGAAAGCGTGCATGTATTAGACGATTGTCTCACATTAATGAAACATGTGCATCTAATCAAATACACTCAATATCCTCGATAAAAATTGAAATATGCTTTCTCTTTTGAGCATAAAACTCATCTAATTACCCGAAAAATTCAATGAGTAATTAGAAGACATGGATAAAAAATATCCCTGTATATATTCTAGAACACATTCACTACATTGTTTATTATTTGTATTAGTACTGTTAAAAGAAAATAAAAATTGTATACAAACGTTCTTTATTCTTCTCTCATTAAAGTTGTATTTTCTTGTTTTTTCATGTTATTTTATTTATCTATGTATTTATTTATTTATACGTTACAGATAAGAAAAATATTAGACATTCACTCACTAGTTATTATTTTTGTTCTATCAATGATACACGTTCTGTATTGCGAAGAATTCCTATATTAATACAATAGAACGAAATAAAACATAGATACAATTTTTCTTTGTACAAATAATGTGACATAGAATTTTTTTTATTCTAAATATCATAAAAATAAAGATGTGCAAAAGAGCATTTTATTATCATGATTGATCTTTCTCTCCTATATGAATTGATGTTGTACTGTTGGTTCATTTCAATTTCTTGTTTCGATCTACCACAAAATAATTTAAATATACTGTAATATAAAACCACAAGAATAAATTATTACTTGAGCCTAACTGGAATGTATCAAATGAATAAATCTAAAGAAATTGTTATACTTATCTAAATTGTGTGATATAAAATGAGCTAAAAATAGAAAATAAAATATTATCAAATTAAAAAAAACTTTTTTGCTTCAATTCTATTGATGAAGTATATTCTTAGAAATACAGTCAAGAGGTATGATTTATAGAATGCTTTTTCGCATCTGTAGTTTTTGTCCATCCTCTTTTTAAAAATTTCTTTTTCCAATTTTATTTTGCAACATAAGATATCTTGCTACTTATGAAAAAAAAAATATATACAACAAAAGTACGATCGTACTGAATAGATTTGGGCAATTACGTTTATTACAACATAGTTGATCATAATCTAGAAGAACAATTGTAAATAATGAATGAAATTTAGAACAACTAATATTATTATTTGCGTATACGTTTTTACAAGCAAGAATAAAAAAGATAGTTCTGCGGTCGCAGGTAAGCAAACGAAATAGGAGAAAGAACGAACAAATTAACACGTGCGAATATTTTGTTGAGAAAAAAGAAAATATTACATACCTTATAATTACGTTGGAATGTTTAACGCGTTTATAAACAATATAACTGGACGAATTTGAGTACGATTATTTTATTTCCTAAAAAAATTCAGAAATAATCATCAGTCTAGATTTTCAACGATGCACTGATCCGAGATTCAAATTCATGATCAGTATATTGCATATCGAACACAACAAGCTGAATAGACATATCAATTTATCGTTATTGGTTACTATAAATAAAAATAAAGATGAGTTTTATCTTATTCTTTGTATTAATAAAAAGCTCAAACAATTACGAATAGAACACAATTTTCATTTCTCAACGTATAACGATAAATAAATTCTCTATTTTCATCAACAACAAAGTTTTCATATGGGGTGTTGTTGTAAAAACTAAGATGGTATATACAAACATATATTTGAAAAAAATCTTGCGTATATATTTATTCTTCTATATTTTCCAACGTTTCTATGAAGTAAATTAAATCTTTATTTTTTGAATTATTTTCTTATAAAAAGTTAATCATAGAATTTTTCAACTGTTATGAAAGCTAATTATTGCGCAGGGCCTGCTATTCAATTGGGTAGTTTTTATTTTATTCCTATTCATCATCGGTAAGTAATAAAACTCAAATAAATATATATGATAAATATTACTTTCAATTTTTAGTTTGGTCAACATTTCTTGCATTTATAACGAAATAATTACGATTTCCAATTTTTTTCTAATCAAACTATTTAGTCTAGTATACGAATAAAAGTCTACTCTTTCTATTCACACCCATACCCACACCCTCAAGAACTATGAAAGTGTGCGTCTTTGTTCCAAGTTTCATAGCTGAAGAAAAGAACTGACTGTTACAGCAAAACAGAAAGAGAGAACGAATATTTTTTAAGTTTCATTCTATAAAAGATGTGTTCCTATTTTTTACAAGCAGAGAAGAGACCCCTCCAAGGTGAATAGTTTTATTTTCAGTTGAAAAGAAAATAAGTAGTTCTTATCAATTTACATTATTTGTTTTGTTTGCTACTCTTTCAACATCGATATAATAAAACTCCAGTCAACTTTACCTACAATCCGTGGATCAGGTATCTTCCACATTTCGCCGAGAGAAATCATTAAGGACACATGTATGAAGCAGACACAATAATAACTGCCTTGTGATCAGTCAGAGTGACTACGTATACTTTGCCTTATCCTCTTGTCTTTTCGAGAGCGTGCGTGAGGGAGAAGATGTGTTTCGTCTTTTCACTCTCATCCATACGCATCATTCTGCTCCTATTCTAAGAAAAATAACAAATGCTACAGAGCCTGTAAGATCCTTCAAAATGATTCTACGACACTCGTTATTTTGCTGTACAGTACATTAATCTATAAAGAAAATGAAGTTCTGCTATAATGCAAAGTTTCAGGATATGGGTGTTTGTGGGTGACGGTGTAAGTGTGGATGAAGAGAAGACACCCACATCCACACCCACCCTCAAGATGAAAGTGTAGATATCAGCGAAGGCAACCTGTATGCTATTTGACAAATTTAAGAGTTTATGATGATTAGTTGAATTGCTAATACCTAAAATGACTCTACGTGAGGGTGTGGGTGTGGGTGTGGGTGTCTTCTTCTTCCATATGCTCACATCCACACCCTCAATATCTCAGTATCATCAATATTAGACATATAAGAAATGTAATTATCTTTCTATGCTGACGAATGATGATGGAAGAGGAGAAGATCTTTGTATTTTTTGAGAAACAGTTAGTTGTCGTCTCACTGCACGATGCGAAACTCTAGATGTTGATTACGGAGAATTTTTTCAAACTTGTATTTGTCATCTTCAATAGAAAATTTCATTTAACTCAGGATGGTTGTGGGTGTAATGTTGGTATTATGTATCATATACTCACACACTCACCCCTCAAGAACAGAGTCTCTCTGTACGCACGTGTGTAGTCTTTCTATTTAAGTTATTTATTTATTTTTAAAAAAAATCATCTACAAGTTCTTTTTGACATTTTCAAGGTTTCTTTTCCATTTTTGAAGTCGAGGATGGCATCCAGGTAGTGAACGTTGTCCGATCTCAACAGCCCGTGCATAGTACGAGAATGTTTTCAAATACTCACCCATGCGATAATACACATTACCGATGTTGGTGTAAGAAGTAGCCAAATCAGGATGATTTTCAGGAAGAGCTTTTTGCCTAATTTGCAATGCTCTTTCAAGATACGAGAATGCTTTCAAGTACTCGCCCATGCGATAATACACATTACCGATGTTGGTGTAAGAAGCAGCTAACTCAGGATGATTTTCAGGGAGAGCTTTTTGTCTAATTTTCAATGCTCTTTCAAGATATGATAGTGCTTTTGAGTGCTCACTCGTCGCGTGATATACTCGACCGATGTTGTTGTAAGAAGTAGCCAAATCAGGATGATTTTCGGCAAGAGCTTTTTGCCTAATTTCCAATGCTCTTTCAAGATATGATAGTGCTTTTGAGTGCTCATTCATCACGCTATATACCCGACCGATGTTGTTGTAAGAAGCAGACAAATCGGCATGATTTAGAGGAAGAGTCTTTCGCTGGATTTCAAGTGCTTTTTCATAATATGAAAGTGCTTTTGAGTACTCGCTCATTTTATGGTACGCTACACCGATGATGTAGTAAGAAACAGCCAAGTCAGGATGATTGGGTGGAAGAGATTTTTGTTTGATTTCCAGTGATTTTTCAGCATATAGAATTGCTTCCGTATATTCTCCTTGACCTTTCTTGACCATTCCGAGATGGTGATAAATGTTGGCTTTCTCTTGATGATCTGATGTCTGAATAAGCAGAACATCATAGACTTGTTGTGCTTTGTCAAACTGTCCAAGCTTAATCAACAATTGACCCAATCGCTTCCATCCTATCTCATGTGGAGATGTCTCTGCTCGTATCTGTTCAGTTAATATGTGCAGTTGTGGATCATGATCACAAGTCAATGTCAATTTCACTTGCCAAAGTCGATCATTGTCAACGATCTGTTCGATTTCTCCAACACGAAATATAGAATGCATTGAAAAGAGAATTTCCTCTTCGTCCTGGTAATAACCAGTATCGTGAACATTGGCAAATGGACTTAATGAAGTCGATGAATTAACAGTTATTTGAAAGAGAATACCTATTAAATATGGATTATCTCCATTACTTTCAGTGAGAGCAAAAGAGACTCTTCGGTCAAGACTAGTCGATAAAAAGTTATTAAACGATAATAAACCACCTTGCGTCTTTACTAATTGTTTAAAGTCTGTCTGAGACAAACCTTGACCACGATAGACAGTAAACGGGTCGAAATGAGCTTGTTCACCGCATTGTTCTGAGTGAAGACGGGTGATATGTTGATGAAGATCAGAAAGAAAAAAGCCCAATTTGATGATAAGATCGATATCCATTAGTCGTAAAGCTCGATTCAGCATAGAAAAGAGAAAACACTGATGTGTATACCACCAGATTGGTGTATGTCGATGATATTCATTTTCGAATTTCTCAACATGATGAAGTTGGGCTGGATTGCTGACAAACTGTTCCCGACAATATGTAATAAATGCTTGAAAATGTTCTGTTTGAAAATCAATAGTTAAGAGAATTTCCTTTAGTATTTGTGTATACATGAAAGATTGATCGAGTTGATCCAGGCTTTTATCTGTTGTGTCAGCATTCGTAGGCACGAAGCTCATTGAGATAGTGTTTCGATCGCATCTATGAACGGCTCTTTTCAGTACTTCGCAGATGGATTGAATGTTTGTGAAGATACCTTTTATTTTAGGCCATTGTCTTGTCCATTGTTCATGTCGAGTCTTATTTTCACAAAAAATGTATATGGTACTGACCTGTGCCATATCATGGATCGCCGGAACTGTTGTTTGACCGAGCGTGTCCGATGAAATCACAAAGACCTCTTCAGCCTTGACGTCAGTAATAAAAGTAACACATTCTTCGATATTGGTGAATGTATTCACTGTATTGATTACTTCTCGTAGTTTAGTAATTGTATTTTGACAATCAGTGTTGTTTTCTTCGTCGATGTTCTCGTCCAGCCAGACAACAAGGAAGTTTTGAACTGTGCCACCATAAAGTCGTCGAGATCGTGTGGGCTTCTCCATGATGTATCTATAATATATAAATAATAGTCTTGATTGTATCTGCTATTGATTTTTTCCAATCAATTTATATAAAAAAAAAGCTATTAACGCAATCCTTGCGAAATTAAAATATGAAACATGATACAGCTATTAATATAGTCCACGAAAAGTTTTTAGCAAAATCCATAGGTTTGAAGAAATGCGTATGACGGGGTGTAGCGAACACTTGTTGATCATGATTTGTAAAGGAACTAGAAAAAAACATCGATCGATCATATTCGTAGGGGTGGGCTCAAGTTTAAATCTACGATACAACGTAAGATACGCACGCACTGACAAGGAAGCTAAACGATTTCTCTTCATGTCCCCTTTTACAAAAGTTACGGCTGTTTTATTGAATTTTCGACTCATTCCTAGGTGTTTACCGCAAAAATCAAAATATGGAATTTAGACGTGAAATTTTGTCTATGGGTAAATATAATGAACTTTAGAATGTCTCTTTCATGAGATGTTGAATGATCGAAAGATAGTCGCTCGCCGTCGATTAGCCAGAATAAACGAGCTCACTTAAAGATTCAATATCTAGAGTAAGGAACATTCTTTTTAGCTAAGACTTATCTTTCAGCAAAATTTCAGGTCGAAACTCTAAAATTTGATTTGTTTTGGTGAATACCAAGAAATAGATTGAAAATTCAGTAAAACCGCCATATTTCTCAATGAAAGAGCCATGAGAAGATATCGTTTTACGCTTTTTATCATCTTAATATACTCGATCGAATGAGATACCAATGAATTAAAATGGAGAGTACCAGCTGAAAACTTTCCCTCGTGAGTCACTTTTTATTTCTAACGATAGCGAAATACACCAACGAATGCATTAGTAGATGATATTGCAAGTTACTTTATCGGTAATTTTTTTTCATTCGTTCGACTATTAATAGGACTAGGAAAACAGAAAAGAGGCGAATGTGTGTAGAGTTGCTATCGAAGAAAATCCAATCGTGTTGAATGCATTAAAAAAAAGAGATGCCTTATCATCAAAGGCCTGAAATTATCAAGTGTAAGATGTACAAGATTCGTACACTGCTATTATATGGTAGAATATGGACTCATTTTGAAGATTCATACGGAATGGAGGCATACACGAATGTAATTCTATCACGCATTTAATTAATCGTAAAGCAATTTAATATCTTATATTTGTTATTCAAATTGCTTTTTACACTTTTTTTGATTGATGATTAAGCGGATTTAAAAAAACTGATTTCAATTCATTTTCAAAGTATATATGAAGTACCAATCTTAACATTCATACAATAATTTGGAAAAATCAAAATTAACAATGTTTTATTCACTATTGTTGTTGATTACTCTGAGTATAGCTACAGATTTGAGTTATGGTAAGTGAATTAACGTTGAATTTGCATCTTTGTTCAGTTTACCTATTCTAGGTATGAAACCGAATTGGCCTGGATCATACAATGTTACTCCATTGTGTAATCAAGAAGTGTGTTGTTGTCTCTCGGGAGAAGTGCAAGTGAAAGAGGTAGCTTATTTCTTTATGACAATATCTGGCAAATTGGCAGGTCAATGTAGTGGACTTTCGACATTCTTTTTACCTGCTATGAAACCATCAACCTATTCAACTAAATTACCCATTGTCGGTGTAATAAATTTGAGTGAAGACAGTTCCACAGTAACAGTCGAATCACCATTAGGTTCTCAATGCAATGGTCGAGCTATTCGACAATGAAATAGTTTATTATATTTATAATTCAAATAATAAACCATTTTTCTTATTTCAATAAATACAGCGTAAAATCTTTTTTGTTAGTATTCTTTCTGAAACTGGCATGAAGATTGTTTTAAAAAATTGATTAAGTAAACATAGATTGATACTTCCTTCAACTTCAATAATTTTTCTTAATGTATAAAGAAAATTTTCATCAAATATCAACCATCAATTTGTATAAATAATAAACAAAATGAGAATTTATCAAATATTGTATTTCATCATGTTAGAATAAAGATAATGAGTTGAGGACACTTACTCGTATGGACAGTTACTCGAAAGAACACTTGCTCGCCAGAGTGTGGATGTTAAAAGAATACCCACACCCACCCTGCTTATTAATCGGAATGCAGTAGAAAAAATATTGTACCAAACATGTGCAAATTACGACCAAATCGAAGTTTAATATTCGTTAGAAAAAGCAGAATATTGCAAAAGTGATACAGATTTGTTGGATGCTGTTCCTTTTCACCATGAGCAAAGTAAATATGATAAAAAGCGTCATTCTCGATATTCTACCAAGAATACAATGAAACAGTTAGGGTGTAGGTGAGGATGAGATAAGGCTGTGGATGAGAATGTGTTAGACTGACAACACCTCTTACGCACCTCACCCACACCTACCCTTTAGATCTTTTCCAACTTTTATTTTAAAATTGTATTCTACGGACAAATTTCTATATTAAAACATATTATAATAATAATATGCATGCCATAACTGAAAACAACTTTGTCATCGATCATCATTTATTACCAAACAATCAAAAAAATCATGAAGTCACGCAAACTTTTTTTGTATTTATTAAAATAAAAAATAAGTTATATGAATATGATCGATCACAGTTTCTCATTATATAAATGTTTATGAGAATGCTCATTCTATTCCAATTCAGTGTTGATCGTGTTGATTCTCATATTTCAACAGTATTCTTCGATTCATTCCTGTGAGTATCTTGTTAAAATTCAATACAATAAAGAAATCATAAACAAAATCCAGTTCGTGAACACGCATCCAGACTTTCCACATTAGTGCTCCAAGATTTCAGTATATGAAACAACATATCAATCAACTCAAGTAACGTTGTTTCGCTAGCAAAGGGGCAATAGTTCAGTTTCTATTTCTCAGCATCATTTTTATCAGAGCTTGTATAGTTAATTAGATGTCTCTAAAATACAATATCATACCATTCCCTTACATCTTCGAGCCATCTGAAGGTCTTCTGTGACATATCAGTGACCTGATATTGCTAGATTTGTCAGGATTTTCATCTTCAGGCAATATTTGCCGTCTTGAAGCTTTGATGATGTTCGATCAATTTTTTTTTTTTTTTTTTTTTAGTCTACGAATCGGAATATATTGACAACTTTTCCAGGTTCGTATACTTGTACGTCTTAGCAGAGCAATCTACGACAATTGAGAACTTGCCGCTACCGTATCGCAATGATAAGAAGGAGAACCCATTAGCATGTAGCTGCGACTAGGCATAATCCAAACCCAAGCTTACCAAACAGCCTGGGCTTGGACATTTTTCCAGTTTTCATTTATATCTACAATTAATACTTTCCACATATACAATTCACAGAAAAAAGACTTGATGATGTAGGTGTGAGTGGCTTTGGGTATAGGTGTGGGTATAAGATGGATACATTCACCATATCCACACTCAAATTCACACCCACATCCACACCCACACCCACACCCTCAAGATGGTTTTAGACACACGTATTGCACCTGGAAGGAAAACTAAGGTGCTATTTAGAATCGGCGCATTAAACTACATCGTCTGATATCTTGCTCAACATATATTTCACTGTTCGAAAATACCTATCCTTGGTTAATCTTAGAAATATTTTTAGTTATTCCTTTATTTTGTGAACTATTCGTTAATAACGGCTTTGCATAATAAGTTTTCATTTTTATAGTAAACTATTCGTGTGACTTTTGAACTAATCGAAAACAAATATCACACTCTTCAGAAGGTTAATTCTTTGAACAATGAATCTCAAGTCTTTGTTTCATTGGTTTATTCGAAAAGTATTCGATTATA
>CAJNOI010001656.1:0-10427 GCA_905250115.1 Adineta steineri | reverse complement strand
TATAATGTAGTTAAAGACAAAGTTGTTGAAGCAGCTCATGTTGGTGCTGATACATACAATGTAGTTAAAGACAAAGTAGTCGAAGCAGCTCATGTTGGCGCTGAAAAAGTTGCCGAAGCAGCCCATGTTGGTGTTGAAAAAACCCAAGAAGTATACAATGAATATGTTGCTCCAGCAGCTGCAGCTGGTAAATAAATATAAAAAGCTAATTTGTCAATATCTATTTTTCTCATTTTAGGTGCTGAAATCGTTAAAGTTAGTTATATCAATTTAAATTGATTTTTCTATCATACGAAGGATTTTTATTGTAGGAAAAAGTTCATGAAGCATCTGATATTATTAAAGAAAAAGCAACTGAAGCTGCTAAAGTTGGCTCAGAATATGCTGAAGCTGGTAATGAATATTTAGCACATGGCGCTGAAGTTGTTAAAGAATATGCTACGTAAGCTTTAATATTTTTTATTGTTTTTACATTGCCTATAATCTAATCTTTTGTTTTATTCAGAGAATATGCTGATGAAGCTCTTAAACAAGGTAAAGTTTTTACAGAATTAGCCAAAGAAAAAATCGAAGATGCCACTGCTGAAACAATTAAAAGTAAATTTATAAAAAAAAATATGATCATAATTTAAAAAACAAATTATATTTTTATAGGTGCTAAAGAATTTGCAGCTGAAGCTGTCAAAATGGCCGGTGAATATGCTGCTCAAGCCAACGAAATGTTCCATAAACAACTTCCAGTAGTTATTGAAAGTATGTTCATTGAAATAATATAATTTACAATGTAGAATGATAAAATTTATCTTTAGCTGGTAAACAATATACTGTTAAAGCCGCTGAAGTCACTCAAGAATATGCTGGACAAGCATATGAAGCTACTAAAGAAAAAACTGAAGAACTTATTAAAAATGTTAAGAAGAGATTTGATTTATAAAATTTAGAACTATTATTTTCTTGTTTTTTTGATTGCATCTATTAGTCTTATTATGTCTTTCCTTTTTTTTGACCATTAGACAAAGATTTCTTCTTTTTTTTGCAATATGTGACATACATAAGTTTTGGTGTCGTTGACTTGTTTTCTTTTTTGTGTGTTACAGTCCTCTCTTGTTTTTTGTTGAAAAAGTATCTATTTTATGCATTCCCGAAATCAACTACTATTTTTATTTCATTCATTAAACTTAATATCATCCAGTAAATGCCGATGGTTACTTAAAACGTTTCTTTTTAATTGTTGGTAATCGATGTCACCACTATCGATTAAATCTCCAATCGCGTCGTTGTTTTATTGGTTGCCTTTGTTCAACTAAGTATAAAACAAACAAACTTGTCCTTCATTCTCTTTCATTTTACATTTTCGTAAAATGAAAATACTTCTAGCTTTCGCTACTCTCTTCTCTTTTTTAATTTTACCAAATAATGCTCATACACAGGGTACAATAACGGTCGATTCAATTACTTTTGATAAAATTTTACAACGTTTTCATACAGTTCTACTTAAATTCGACGATAAATTTCGTAAGTAATCCAAACAAAAACTGAATTCTTTTTTTTATACAATTTATTGTTAATTTTATATTTAGCTTATGGTCCTTTCCAAGATAGTTTTAAAGATTTGGTTGATAGCGTTGCTAATGCAAAAGATTTTGTTATTGCTGAAGTTCCTGTAACTGATCGTGATAATAGAGAAAACTATCATTTTGGTTTAAACTATTATGCATTTAAACCGGATTTTCCCGTATATAGATTGTTTATTAAAGATACACCCACGCCAATTAAGTATGTTGGTGATCGAACAGCAGATGATTTGAAACGTTTTCTATTACGAAATACAAGTAAGAGAAATTCATTGTTACGTTATTATATTGAAAAAATAACATTCTAGAGGTTTGGCTTGGTTTGTCTGGTACAATCGAACTCCTACATGAACTTAGTGGAGAATTTATTGATGCTACATTAAATAATGATACAGATACACAAACTCTATTGTTAGAAAAAGCACAAAATCGAGTCAATACCATACTCGATACGAAAGATCAGAAAAGGTTAGAATTAATATAGGATATTTCGTTGATTTTAATATGCATTTGAATTTAGTGGTGAAATGTATTTGAAAATTATGGAAGCTGTTATGAAAGATGGCATTGAATTTTTTAAACGTGAAGAACGGCGTATTCACAATTTACTTAAAGGAAAGGTAAATAAACAAGAAAAGAAAAGAAAAGAATTGTTTTTGCAAACTCGATGATGATACCCGCCATGCTAATGCTGAGGGAATACTCTTGACATTTTTCAAAGTTTATTATTATGAATATGTATTATTATAAACGCATATTTAATTCTTTATTTATTGAATATATCGATATGGTTAGCATTTATATATCGATTTATTCTATTTAGAGAAGTAAATATGTTATTATTTTGATACATTTTTATCGTAATGAATGATGATCATTGTTCAAGTTTTTTACTTCTCAATGAGCTTAACCTCTCGAACCTGAGAGTTTGCTTTTATGATAAATTTAATTTACTATATTAATTGTATATATATATATATTTGTTTATTTAAGGTTACCAAAGAAAAGAAAATTGAATTACGACATCGAGAACATATTCTTCTCTCATTCAAACCATTAAAAGAATCAGTTAGTAAAATGGCGGATGCAGCTAAAGATGAAGCTGCGAGTGCCAACGAACAAATTCAAGAAACGACTATGGATGCTCATAAAGAATTATAAAAAATATAGACGATTTTTTCTCTTGTGATAAGTGGGGTTTTATTTTTAATGTAGTTTATAGTTTGTGTCTTTCAGTTGAGAATGAATGAATTATGAAAATTGATTGGTTTTTATTTTTTTATGTTTTGTATTTTTTTATACCGATGTTTTGACTATTTTTTTTAATGTAAAAGACATAATTATTAAAAAGAGAATTAATAAATAAAAGGTTTCATTTAATTTATGCATGCTAATTATTGAAAAAAAAAGGAAATGTTGGAGAACTAAAATGATAGAAATATTTTAGATCATGCCACTTTTATTTGATTGGCCATTTCCTGAGAAACCATCGATATTCTATAAGGCAGCATCGACAGTAACGATTGGCCTTGCTGGATCATTAAGCAGACTTTGGATGAGTGAGTGAAAGAGATTGATTGTAATTCAGAAAGTACAAAAATACAACTTATATTCATTTCTAGAATATCTAACTTCAGTTCGAATTGAAAATGGTGAGACATAGAAACTACTAATATTATTCTATATTTAAAATTTTATTTCATTTATTAAAGGCGAAATTCTTCATAATGCTGTACTAAATCGAGATCCAGATCGACCATTAATTACTGTGGCCAATCATCATTCTTGTAAGATTATTAAGTTTGTGTTTAATATCATGTTTTTCTTTGCTATTCTTTCTGTAGGCATGGATGATCCATTGTTGATCGGTATATAAAACGGTAGTTTTCTTTCTTGCCTAGCATCTTAATTCAATAATTCATCAATGATTTTATATATTACTTATTACTTATTATATTTATGTATAGGAGCTACTCTGCCACATCGTGTTTTTTGGAATCGTCCACTAATGCGATGGTCTTTGGGAGCTGATGATATTGTATTTACTGTTAGAAAACATCAACTTTTTTTCAGTTTGGGAAAAACAATACCGGTGACAAGAGGTGATGGTGTTTATCAACGATCAATGGATTTTGCCTTAGAACAAATTAATCGTGGTGAATGGGTGCATATCTTTCCTGAAGGTACATCAACTGTAATATCATTGAAAATTTATGTTAAATTATCTTCTAGGAAAAGTCAATTTAACAAAAGAATTAATGAGACTTAAATGGGGTAAATTTCGAATCAAATTCATTTATTATTATTACAATAAATAATAATTTATTCTAGGTGTTGGTCGACTTATTGCTGAAGCTAATATTTGTCCATTAGTTGTTCCATTCTATCATCTTGGTATAACAAAAATAGTTTTTACATAATGAATAAATAATGATTTTATTATTTTAGGAATGGATTCAGTACTCCCAAATCAACCACCATACTATCCACAGATGAATCAAAAAGTGAGCATTTATGTTGGTGAACCATTAATTTTTGACGAACTTGTACAAAAAATGAAGAAAGAAAACCGATCATTAGTATGTACATATAAATGAATGAATAATATTATCTTCATCTTTTTTTTATTTCAGGAAGAAATACGTAAAACAGTAACGGATAGAATTCAAAATGAAATAGCCAAATTAAAAACAAAATGTGAAGAATTACATAAGAAGCATCTTGCTGATGATTCTACTTCTTCTTGAGACAAATACCGAAAAATTTAATTTTTGATAGTTTTTGTTTTTTTGTTATATTGTATGTTATTTTGCAGTATAGAATACCCGGCACGAAAAATAAAACTTTGCAACATTTGTGTTAGAATAATTCAGCAAATATATAGAAAATTTTGCTATCAAAAATATAATTATATAAAAATAAATCATTTTGACAAGATTTTGTTGAAGAGCATTTCATCAACAGAATATTCTGTCAAAAGTTAATTATATTCTTGTCATCGTTAGGACATGTTATAATCAAGTGTCATGTTTCTGTAAGAACAAGTACATCACTTGATTGATCAAGTAAAGAATGTATAAACAAACTATTTTCAATCGAAAACAATGATATTTTATTTTCATCAAATATACTATCATGTTAACAATATATTGATAAATTTTACTATAACAAATAGAAGACAAAAATTTAACAAAAGTAAACAATAATTGATTTCCTATATTAAAATTCTAATGATGCCCAATGATAATATTGCGATGTTGTTGTTCGTACTAACACACGTTGAAATTCTTTCTTTGTCGTCTTCTTCTTCTGTTGTTGTTGTAAAAGAGTTAATAAACCACCTGTTGCTATAAAACCTTTTCCTGTACAGCAAGCTCGTGAAAATTGAAATGCTCCACTTGTCATAGCACCTAATATTTTTCGATCACAATCATGAATAATTGCTTGTTCATTATTATTTGTTCGTTGTTCAATTAATTTAATCATTGTTTGACCTCTTTTATATGTTTGTTTCGCTTTTTTCATTTTTCGTTCTTCAATTCGAGCTTGATCATTATGTCGAGATTCTACTATTGTCTTCTTATTAGTCTTTAAATCATCGACAGTGGGTAAATAAATCAATGCTGTATTATCAATAACACCTTTATGATCTTTTATACTAACACGAATTGGTACAAGTGAATGTAAATGTTGCTGTAGAGTTTCTATAGAGAGACGATTTCGATCACGTAAAACATAGAATCGTTGAGAAGGCATCATAGTATTTGTTGGATCATATTCTAATGCCCAATCATGTACAATATTTATCCATAATGGACGAAATGGACTATTAATGCCATTAATGAAAAAATTTGGTCGTTTTGATGGTGGACATTTAGAAAAATGTGTTAATTGTTCGGATTCAATTTTTGATGCCCAAGCAATGCCAGCATCTGTATCAGGATATTCTTGTGGAAATTGAAATTCACCTAAAAGATAATTTAGTTATAATAAATAAATTTTATCTTTTTTTTCTGAATCTACCAGTTTCATGAGCAATTAATGATAATTCTTTTTGACCAATTGGTCTAGCACCACTATAAATAAGTGAAATCCAAAATATTTGTGCCCATTCATTTGGTAGAATAATATCCCATCCACTTCCTAAATCATTTCGATTTTGTTGATATTGTGACAAAGGTGAAAGAAGATCATGATGATGAATTAATATCAATGGAATTTGTGATTCTTCTTCATTTAATTGTAATTCCTTACCTACAAAAAAAAAGGAAATCAATGATAAAATGTTTAGTTTTTTTTTCTTGCTAAAGTTTACTATCAGTTGTTAATGTTTTTGATCGAAAAAGATTGATTTGATATGTTGCTAATTTATTTTCACAACAATGTGTACGATATTTTTCAATCCATAATGGTGAACTAGCAAGATCAACGGATGATGGTGGAGATGTTTCAAGTTTTTCAATATCTACAAAATAGAAGATTATCTATTGTTATAATTAATAGAGATTTACTTGTTTTAGTATGAATTGTTAATTTTGGTTTAATTGGTGTAAATACACGTGGATCACGTACAACAAGTGAAATAATTCGATTAGGCATTAGTGTTGATGTATTACCAATATTACTATTCCAAAAGTGAAGTTGTTGTTGATGTTTATCATTTGAATGTGCTTCATTTGTCCACCATGCAAATGGTGCAGTTTTTCGTTCAATAGGATCATTAGGTAGCATACTTGGATGAAGTGCATGTTTTAGAATAGCCATTGAAAGTGGACCAATTAAACGAAATCGAGTTAATTGTTGTTGATCTCGTAATAAAGTAATAGTTACTGATTCTTGATCACCATCATCATTTCTTTGTTTTTTAACAGGTGGTTCTTCAGTTGTTGTTGTTGTTGTTGATAATGAAGTATTGAACAAAGAAAAAAGTATTTGAGCGAGAGTATCATATGAAGCTGGATGACACCATAACCAAAGTTTACGTTTTTGTTTATCATTTGATGGCATCCACATGAAACTTATCGGTGTTAAGCATTCTTTTGTATGTGGTTTATAAACAAGACATTGTCCTTCAAATTGTCCATTAAGATACATTTTAGCTTTTGGTGTTAAATTAGTATTTGATGAAGGAAATAATGGAGTCAGTTTTTTAATGATTTCTTCTTCATCACCTTCTAATTCAATACATCCATAATAGGACATATCCTAAATAAATATCAATAGGAGTTATTCTAATAAACAAAACAAAAGCATACATGAATTAAGCATCGTTCATGTAAAGATTTATATGTTGGTCGAACACATTTTGTATTTGATTTTTCCGCAAGACGATAATTCCATAAAGTATTCATATGGAAACGTTTTGCATGCCAAATATGTGTTTTAAGCCATTTGATTTTACGTTGACGATTCGTGTAAGATGCAAGTAAATCTCGAGGTCGACGACGATAACGACGAGATGGTCGTTTCTTTTTAGCTGTACCCTTAAGAAAAGAAATTAGTAACACTATTATATATTCAATAAGATATTTACGGTTTTAGGATCAGCTAATGGACGAAGTGAACGTGGCAAACGTTTTATATTATAACTTGCTGCTCGCCGTCGCATATAACGTGGAAGAATTTGAAGAGCAGTTCTATGCTTCTCTTGTCGATGGCCAAGTTCATATAAAAGCGAATGAAGTTCTTGAGCTCGAGCATGAGCTAAATCAGCAATATGCACCACTATAAAGAAAATACATATATTTGAATAAAATTGAAAACAGTTTTCTATTTCACTTACATTCTGGTGTTGAAACAATATTGTTGTCATTTGCCATTATTATCTAAAAAAAATATTAAAAAAAATAACGGAATAATTTTTTTTATCTTCTCGTGTTTTTATACAAAAATAATATCGAGTATTATTAAATACAAAAAGAAAATTTGAATAACACAATATGTTTTATATTTCCATTATGTTATTCTCTGAAACAAAACAAAAAAGAAGTATACGAAGAATTAAATACTTATTTAAAAATCTTACCAGCAGTATGTTCTTCCTGGTCTATTGAGCTTGAATTATTTTGATTTAGAATTTCACCAGCTTGTAACATTGCTGTTAATTTATTAATTTCTTCAAGAGATTTAGCTTCTGTAATCGCTTTCTAAATATTGATGTATAATTATTAAAAAAGAAATAAATTTTCAATATAAATTAAAACTACCTTAATAGCATCAGCTACTTTTTTAGTCATACGTGGTGTTTGTGGTTTAACTAATTCTTCACCGGGTGTGAATGTTTTAATATTTTTTTGTTTCTGCTTGGTTTTTTTATTCAATTTAGATTTGTAAATTTTACAAGCAGCTTCACGTTCCTAAAAACAAAAATTCGTATATGTATATAAACATGTATTTACATTTAATACTTTTTGAGTTATTCGATTAAAATCTAATGTACGTAAGTTTGGTAGCATATGAATAACATATAATCGATAATCTTTTAACATTGCAATCGGATTTCTAGCAAAACTAAAGAACAAAAAAAGATTCGATTTTAGTTTATCTAATAAAAATAAACAATTTACCTAATATGAGCTAGTTTAGATAGTGTTGCTAATGGATCAATATCAGTTAAAACTTGTAATAAGTTATTATTAAGTATGAGTGTATCTAAATTTGGAATGTATTTATCAAGATTTTCAGCAATACGTCTAAAATCAATTTATTTTATAGAAGATTTCGAATGTAGAAAATATTTACTAACGTTATATGATTATTTGCAAGATAAAGCGTTTTTAATTTTGGTAAATATGGAAAATCATCAAGTTTACGAAGATCATTATTAGTAAGATCAATTGTATCAAACTGATTTAATGTTGCACCCAAATTTTCAATAACAGGAAGTTTTAAATCTAAATATTTATTGTTAGAAAAGATTTTATGTATTATTTTTGTTATATTTACCTCGTAAACTAAGTTCATATTGGCCTACTGGATTAAGATATTGTGGAGCTACTTCGATTACTTCAGGAGTAAGACGAACCATAATTATTAGAAAAAAGAATGATTGAATCTAAAATAAGAATATTTACTAGAAGATAAAAAGAATAACTGTATAATTGAAATTTTCGTTAAATATTATGTAACAAATAGTAGATTCATAGTAGCTTGTTGAATTTTATTATAGTGAGACTTCATCCTATAACTAGTAGTTAAATATTTCAAATTATTGAGTCGAAAAACTCATTTTTATTCAAAAAAAGATTAAAGACACAAATAAATTGTCTCATTAGATATCGGCATAATTTTCATAATGACTGCATATGTGTGAATCAATTTATACCAAAAAAAAAGCGAAAAATTAAAATTTCAATCTGAACTATTTACCTATCTTAATGAAATTTCTTTTTTCAATAATCAATAATAATTTATATGAAGAAATAAAATAAAGTTTAATTGATGCAATTTTATTTAATTCTTTCAAAATACTGATGTAATCGTATGGCTCATTACAGTAACCAATCATACCTTTAAATATAATATAATTTTGATTGGTGCATAGCAACAAGCAGACAAAACCCCTATAGATACCATAAACTATTATTTTGTTATATGCCATTTAACAATGAATAGGAATATTCTTCCATCTTCAATATTTCTTTTACGAAATACATTTATTCGTTCAATTCATATAACATCTATTAATTATGCTCAACCAACAAAAGCTAAAAAGAAAATGGATCCAATGACAGATAAAATCCGGGAAGATCGTAAACGACGTCGATATGAAAAAGTTATAGATAAATTAGAAAAATTTAAACTTCAACTTAAACCAATTAATGAATATGAATCTGAAAGACGAATTCTTAAAGAACTTGAGTATGAACAAATTTTTATTTTTATAGAATAATTTCATGTATTCTTTAGTGTTCGTAAACGTTCATCTGTTGAATTAACATCAGACGAAACAACTCATCGATTAATGTTAAATCGTGATTGGGCAAAACATAAACATCGACAGCATCAACAAGAAATAACATTTATATCTCGTGCTTTGAAATCACAAGAAAATGCACTTGAACAATTAAAAATTGAAAGTGAATCACTTTATGAACAAGCATTACAAGTATGAATTCTCAATTTAAACTGTGTTTCTAGCAATGATGATTTCTTCTTTATTTATCATTCTACGCATTATTTTTAATTAACAATAGGAAGAGAAGTCGAGATATTTAATTTAAATATTGAATCGTCCCCAAAAAGAATTCTTGAATATATGACAACACTACATTTTTCACGCATCTAGTCAAATAATCATACTTCTGAAATAATTATAGAAGATCACAAATAAAATTCATTCTTTTTCTTATAAAATGTGTACAAGACTATAAATCGATATTTCACACCAAAAGATTTTTTATGAATATAAATGCATTGCTTTGCTTTCTTTTTAATATTTTTCTTAGTTAAATAATTCATTTTTTTATAGGTAGATTCCAAATTAATTCCATTTACTCGACGTGGACCTCTCTACAGTCTTCCAAATCCAAATTATGATGCACCTGATGGTGATTATTTTGATACAACAAATTATTTTTCGAAAGGCTTTGGTGTTAATTTTATGGATCATATGAAAACAATGGAAAGGCAAAAATGGACTGATATTCGAGCAGAACGTCGTGCTAAAAAAGAAGAAAAAATTGCAGACAAATAAAATATTTCCTGTTTTTTTTTTGTTTTAAATATACATTATTTGATTCGATATTTCACATTGATCACAAATATCATTACTTTTTTGAATCAACAAACTCTTCATTGAGAAAAATGCTAAATACTTAGAAGATATTGTAATCTACAAAAGAACAACCTGCC
>CAJNOI010001655.1:0-13312 GCA_905250115.1 Adineta steineri | reverse complement strand
GAGAATGGTTCAATCAATATTAACAATTCAATAAGCATATATTTCAAGCTATAATGTCAAGTATTTAAGACGATATAATTTATGATTTTTTTCTTACATATAGAGAGTGGTTTTATTTGTCATGAAATTTTTTTCTTTTAGAAGTTCATTTAATTGATGTGGTTTATTAAGAAACTAATCTGTAGAAGTTATCAATCATTTTTACAGTCATCATTTATAATATTAATTATCGATAGATAATAAAGAGAATACTTGAAAATAGATCTTCAATCATATGTCATATACTTCATTGGAATCATATGACGATAAATTAATCTCATTTTTATATTATTAAATTAATCATTCTATCAAAATACTCGAATATTTATATAATGAGTACATATCAATCAAAGTATATGTATATATAAATGACTGGTATAGTATACATTCTTCATCTATGAATGTAATACGATTTCTTATACAATAAAATGTCATATATATATATATTATCTTGTATAAAAATCAATTTGACATTTGCCTGAGAATATATGTTTCTACAAGGTCTAAAACAAACCTGATCATTAAAAATTGATTATCTTTATTGAAAAGTTCTTGTCACCAGAGAAATAATTAATTACTTATCGTAACATACAAAAAGAAATCATATTCTCTTGATATTTCAATATAAACATTCATTTAAATCTTAAACTATTTCAATGTTAATTATTATTTGTACATTTAAGTTTGACAAGTAAAGATTGATTGTCGATTATTTATGAACGTTCTAACTGAAATTGATTAAATTCTTATGCAAGATTTCCTTTTTCCGAACAGAATGTTCTTTCTTATCATATAGAAAATTGTTCTTTGTCATTCTGTTGTGCTCGTCGATCATCTATATGACTATCGGAAGTCCGAAATTAGAAATAAATAATAGAAAGGAATAACTTGTTTCCGTTCATCCATCAACCGATTGACTATTGAAGATTGTTACTGAAGACATTTTTTTTCACGTGTAGATGGGTCGAGGTCATCTTATGTGTAGTGTATGAAATGAAGAGAGAAGAATTATTTAAGAAATCGTACTACACTTGACAGTCGTCGCGCTGTCTTGAATGCATTTTCTGGAAGATGGAACAATAGATACTTCACAATAACTGAGTGAAGAAGACTATTACAAGGTCGTTGCAAGTTCTATATATATATGTATGTGTATCTGTATATATGAGAGAAGGAAGAAAACGTTTGTGTTAGATCACTAATGGTAGTTCTATGACAGAGAGAGAGAATTAGCTTATATTATATAATCACTTACACCGTCACAAAGACACAAGAAAGAGAAAGAGGAGAAGCAAAGAGAGAAATAGAGAGCGAGAGCATAGCGAGAGTAAAGTCAACAAGTTTTCTTTTTTTTTTATTGAGAAATGATTTGATGGATAGCTAATGTATTTGCCGAGTAGAAAAGAAACTAAACGTAATAATAAATAATTGTATCAGTATGTATAAAAGATAGTATCTATGTGCAATTATCATTATATTTACTCTTGAAAAGATTTAACCAAGGTAAGTTATGTATAAAGTAAATATTGAGGCTAGAGAAAATTCTATATTAGAATATTATTTATGTTAGTTGATATTAAAGAGAATGAGAAAGATCATGATAATTCATTTGCTTTTCTTTTTCATAAGAATATGATGTAATCAAAATGTGTACAACTATTTCTTACAGCTAGTCTTTCTCAACTAGATCGATGACGAACAAAGAAACAGACATACCCAAAAAGAATAAGTACTGGTGAAATTTTCCATCTGTATTTAACAGTAGGTGGTCTGCTTTCGTCCATAAGCAAGGACATTTCATAGGCATGTCGTTCTATTATTTAACATAAAACATTACTATTTCTTTGCCTCTTTTCCTTTTATATTGTTTATACTAATAGAGAGAGAGAGAGTTAATAAGAATGTTGAATAGCTACTTTTAATATATATCTGAATAGTCTCAAATACTTCGAATATTTATTGACTCTCATACATATAACATTCATTTCCAGTTGTCTAATGAAGCACATAACAACAATCATTGTGTTAATTCTTGTGCGTGAGTGTATAATATAGACACACGTTCAATAATCATCTATCATAAGTAGGATTATTCTATACTATGTTTCATCATCAAATATTTCTGTTCAACCACTTTTTTCTTTCTCTCTTTCTTTCTTTACATTCCATCTATTGTTCATTTTAGGAACTAGAATATAATGCTATTCTACTGTATTAGATGGATTTATGTACAAGTATTAAGATCGCATGCTGTCTAATAATATTTTTCTTTTTTTTCTAATGGTATATGTCGTTACTGTCATCGTCGGACTTGGAGGAGAGACTACAAATTGTATACCCGATAAGTTAATTATTCTCTCGAATTGTTCATTTCAATATTCTTATTCAAATATGACGATTGACAATCGAACATTATCAATGACAATACCATATTCATTAAATAATAATCATGAACAAGAAAATTTATTTGTACAAATATTAACACGACATATATCGGAAAAACCTTTTATACGTTTTAATTTAAATATGATTCAATGTTTAGAAAATCAATCATTAAATTGGACATCTGTTGAATCATCATTAACATTACGTGGTGAATTTGTTCGAACAGTATTTACTGACACAAATATAATGTATTTATCATCTGGTTTAACATATTTAAGAAATTTAACAAGTATTGATTGTTTAACAAAAACACTTTATCGTACTGATAAAAATGAATTATTTCAAGTTAATTTTAAAATTGAATCAACATTAAATGATTTTTGTTCAGATGAACATTTATGTTATCCATTAAATATATATCAATGTAATCATGAACAACATCGGTGTATTTGCCGTTCACCATTACAATCTTATTTAACTAAAGATCAACAATTAATATGTATACATGCTGTGAAAAATATTGATCAATGTACAATAGAAAATGTTCGTTGCTTAGAATGGTGTCACCTAAATAGTTCATCAACAGTATGTACATGTCCAAAAGATTTAGCAATTAAAAAGTACCTGAATGACGAGAGAGGTAAATAACTAATCTTGATAATTCTCGCTTTATGTATAATTTTGTTCTTAATTAGCTTATTGCGAAGGTCAAAAGAATGGAATATGTGATTCGTTTATTCAATGTCCATTAGGAGATATTTGTACGCATGGAACTTGCCAGAATAGTGATAATAGATTGCGTAATATCTTGTCGTTGGACATTATTACTATTTCAATAATTGTTGCATCTCTGATACTGTTTGTAATTATTATTATTCTTGTTGTAAGTATGTATTTATTACGTCGACATCGATGGAAAAAACATTATCACTCATCGATTGATCGTGTCTACAAAAAAAAAAGACAGCAAACAAATATCCCGACAACGAGTGATTATGATAATGTTATTTATGGAGTTTTTCGTAATAATGTTCAAGTATCATCAAGAATAGTATCATCTAATGATGATACTATTACTGATTCATCACCTTTTACAACATCTGATTCAACATCTTATCATCCGAAAATTGTTTTTCTTGGTGGTGAACAACAATTAACAGCAATATATGCATAATATTCTATTAATAATGTGTTCTTTCTTTCTTTTTCTCTCTTTCAAATTAATTCTATCATTCTTTGCTTTTTCTTTGCAAATGGCAATCGTTAATGTATTAGATTATTATTTAGATTAATGTAAAAACAAAACAAATTTATTCATCATATAATAATAAAATGTCACTTTAGTTTTCAATATGAAATAAGATTTAATCATGTAGATAATAACAAAATTTAACATTATTATATAGACACAAAAAAAAAGCAAAGCTTCATATTGATTTGTTTAGTGAATATTATTCTATATAATAATAATAACTACGCTTCATAGCCTTCTATTTACATTCATGGATACGGTTTTCTGTCAAATTTGAATGGCGAGAAATATGCAAACCAGATGCTTAATGTTATTTCTTCATCCCCATTAGATAATAATCTGAATATACATCTTCTTCTTCTTTATATAGTTTTGCTTCGAAATGAAAAGCTACACAGTAAGGCCATAATGCAATTTAGAATCCTATAAAAAGCATATAATTTTCATTGTCCGTTAAGGAAAAAAAAAAGCCATAGTTTTATTAATTAGACTAAGAATTTGTGGTTTCTTACGAGCAATGATATGACATATTACTTGTCCATGTTCATCAGTATGATTCCAAGGTTAATGTATATTTTAAAGTCATCTGTAGAAGATAATCGTTGATGAATGGGATACAATAAATTTCTGTCGTAAGTAATATACTTTTTCATAGTACAGCTTTATTTAGAATAAATTGTCGACATGACCTTATTAAGTTGTAGCACATTTCAATGATAATCGAAGTCTTGATGTTTGTACAGAAATTATTTTAAGTAACTGATTAGAAAAATAAGCTGCGGTAATTGAAATTATATCGAATTTTGATGTCGTCTTCCATATTTTTCATCAGATAAAAAAAAACATTTAATTCTCATTAAATTAATTGTAAGGAATGAATGTAGGATAAAAGATTTCTCGGAACATTTGTTTTCAGTACGTTCAAGCTCAAAAAATATACGCATGTAATTATGAGTATTACATATCTGTTCTTTTGTTCATCCAGGCACACTAGTGTATCAAATCCAATTCAAACTTACTTTCTTCAGAGAGTAGTTCAATGAAATGTTGCATTCCTGTTAGAAAGAAATTTCATTTGCCGCTTGGGATATTACAGAAAAAAGGAAATCTCAAAAGAGACATCCATTAATAAGAAAGAAACTGAAAGTAATTTTTTAACATATCAACAATTGATATGAAACTAAGAAAGATATGACCTTTGTTTCTATGCATTATTACAAAATTAGAAGTATATTTAAAATTTGAATCAAAAAATATACAGATTCGTTACTAAACTTGAAAAGGATAAAACTCTTTATATTTTTGTATAATTATCGTTTTTTTTCAGAAATAAAAAACAAGGGTATTCATCTGTGAAGATACATTATCTTTATTAAAAAAAGACAACGACAAGTTTATTTTTAGTAAATAAATTGCTTATTTATCTGTATATGACAAGTAGATTATAATCTAATGAGAAATCTGTCGCGTTAATAATTAAAAGTTAGTGTAAATATATTTTGCTTATATGCTAAGAAAAGAAAGAATGAAAATTATTTTAGAGATGCATACGGTTTTATGACGATCATATGAGGCATTTAATAATTTGACGTGACTTGAAATTTATATTGCCAAGAGAAATATTTTCCCTCTTGCCGATTAGTCTTGATTGAGTTTTTTTTCTCTACATGTCTCTTGATAATTTTTTTTTCTTTTTTCTTCTTTCTCTTTGCTTTGGTTTTTTCTTTTTTTGTTTTCTGATAAAATAAAAGGAAAAAGTTATTTGAAAAAGAGCAATAGGACAATGCTCGCAATTAGATTACAAACTTAAAAAGAAAAGAATATCCGCCTTCAACAGATCATATTCAAATTATTAAAAAAATGAACACAACATATATTAATAATACTTCAAATTCTTATGATGAACATTTTACAAATACAATGAATATTATTCAAGGTTCAATTTATATACCTATTTTTTGTGCTGGAATTGCTAATAATTTTCTAACTATTTTAATTATTGCAACTAATCGAGATATGAGAACAGTCACAAATTGTTATTTGCTCAATTTAGCTATTAGTGATACTTTACCATTAATTGTTAGTTTACCATTCGAAATTTCAGTAAATGATTTTTTTTTTGTTATCTATATTATATCTTTTTCTTCTCTGATTCATGAATAGTTTTTACCAATAAAAGCTCCTTGGGGATATTTTGGTTGTCAAATTCGTGCTCTCCTTGCTGAAACTTCTACAAATGCTTCGATATTAACCATAAGGTAGATAAAAAATGTCATAAAATATAAATATTTAAAACGTTGAAATTTAGTGCTTTTACAATTGAACGTTATTTAGCCGTATGTCGTCCTCTTCGTAATACTTATATATCAACAGCACAACGTGCAATTAAAATTCAAATACTCATTTGGTTTATTGCTATACTTTCATCGACACCATATTTTTATATTACAAAAAATATCGATTATCAATGTCTTTTTGATACAAATTTTCAATTATTTGTTACAATATGTTTTTATATATCCGCAACTTTCTTTTTTGTTTTACCAGCATTTATACTCTGTTTATTATATGCTTTAATGGCCCATCGATTATATAATGTTGGTTTACCATATGAAATGCATGGATCAAATAATGAACATAATTTTCCTATGAATTTACAACATATTGAACTTGTTCATCATCATTGTGGACAACCAGTTCGAGTAGTCCGTCATATATCATCACCAACTTTAATATTAACACGGAAATCATTATATCGTGATGATAATAATTCTCCACTTGCCATATCTTCACATATACAATCAATGAAAAAATCAGCTTTCAAAATGCTTTGTAAGTTTATTTTACTATATAAGAATGTCTTCTTCATTCTAATCATATTGAACGACAAAGTCGATCATCTTGATTAAGAGCACTCTAGTAAATGAGTATCGTTTCAAAATTTTATAATCTAATATGCATTATTTATCTTTTCCCAAAGAACATAAATATTATCTGCATACTTGACTCCTAGATACAAACCTGCTAGACATGTATTAATATTTGATAATGTTAGTATACTATAACAGACATGAAGTCTGATACATTCTAATCTGTGTAATATTGTATTTTTAAATATACTTCAGATGACTGGTGGTTTTTAATAACTATTTTCGAAGATATTCGTCATAGAATATCTTCTAATTATATTACAAAAGATATGTGTATTAAAGATTTTCGGATTATTATAAGAAGCTTTTCTTATTTGTTTTTTTCATAATCCAATATTCTTCTCAAAGTCAAAAGATAGGTTCCTATTGCGATATTGATTATAACTAGGTCACAAATGATATTGATATATAATATATTTTCTATATAAGATCGAAATCGACTTGATCTATTTTGACAGGCGGCAAAATTTCTATAAATAGATATTTGATAGAATTTCTTATATATTCATAAAAGCAGAAACTCTTCAGTTTATATTATAGTTATTTAATAAATTATTGAAAAATATGATATTTATTCATTTGGAATAAGATGCAGATAATTAAAATTTTAACGATAGAGCTTTTTATTTATAATATTTTATAGAACGTTATTTCGCTGATTATGAAGTATCGATTTTCAGACGTTCTTTTGCACTAAATTTTTTTCAAATTAAGAATCAACAACTAAGTGGAAACAAATTGCTCAATGCAGTCTAGTTTGAAAAATCTTTTAATAGTACTACTTGATATCACAGCGGAAACCACCCTGCTTTCCTGTGTAAACGAAAAGAATTAATTATTTGCCTCTATATTAAATATCATGCTGCCAGGCAAAGAGTACGTTCATGTTATTACAGTTTATAAGCTTGAAAAAAATACTTCTATGAAACCATGAATGACAGCTGTAAAATAGTGCTCGTAATTTTAAATTATTTTCTTACAAATATGAAGCTTGTTAGAAATAAAACAATTATATTTGGAGTTCATATTGACATTTAAGGCGATTAATATAGACTACTGAACTTCCGCGATCTTTCATATTTTAATAAGAAATTTCGTCGTTATTTTATGCGAATGCTCAAGAAAAATACAAGTGAAATACTAGGAAATTGAGTAAAATATATCTGTTTAATAGACAACAAAAGTTTTCTTACAATTCTTACTTTTTAAAAAATTAAATTTTCGACTTAAGTGCTGTTTTCTTTGTACTAACTATAGAAACTACATTAATGAATAGATTCTTCTCGAATAGCATTTGTATTATATAACAGATAAAAGATTGTCACATGCTTTTAATTTCTAAAGTGACAATAAAAGAGGTCAATCATCTGAAAATGATTTGTCTAGTCATGACAAAATAGAAAGTAATGTTTTACAAAGATTTTTTTCATAAAATCATTCCTGACAACACATCTTGTTCATAAACCCTGAAAATCATATAGTTCATTGATAGCGATAAATTGTTCCGGTACATTTTTAAAGTATATGAATATGTTTGAATAATATATCAAATATGATTGTGATCTGAATATAGATTTATATATTAAATAAGAAAAAAATATTTACTTAATTAAAATATGTCAAAATGCACGAAAAAAAATATAATTAATTATCAAGAAAGATTGCATAAGCAAAACATTGATATATAATAATTTTTATTTTAGTTGCTGTCGTTATTGCCTTTATTATATGTTATGCTCCGTTTCATGTGCAACGTCTAATAACAAGTCGTTTAGATGTTTCACATTTATCATTAATACAAAGACGTGCTATAACAATATTTTATTTTATTAGTGGAATTTTGTATTATATTGGTTCAACAGTAAATCCAATATTTTATCATTTATTTTCTCGTAAATATCGTTTAGCATGTCGACGTACAATGAAAAGAATTGTTTACTGTAAACGACATCATCATCATCCTAATTCAAATTTTCATAAAAATAATAAATCTTTACCGATAATACATTATCCAAAATTACATGGACAATTAAATCAACCTATATATCGATCACCACATGCACGAAATACTAGTGTTGATATAGGAATTAATAAGAAATATTTAATACGATTATCTCTACCTCCATGTATTCTCGAACGAATTTGATAACAAAAAAAAAAAGTTTATCGAATTGATCTATTTTTTTTTAAATCTTTTTTTTGTACGTACGATGAAACAGTTATATTTAGTTTTATAAATAAACAAAAGGTTGTAATTCTAATTTCCATATGTACTATTAATTGAAGCTGCATCATCCATATCATTATCGGCAAGTAATGATCGATTTCTTTGATAGTTTGATGGTCGCATAGAAGTTCGACGAGTAGGATCAAGTTTTGCATAATTACGTGAGTTTATCGCTGATCGATTAGATGGTATATAACTATCAGCAACTGAACCAGGACCTCGCTGAGGATCTCGTCGATATCCAATACTTCTTGGTTCATATGATGGTACTACTGTATCATCATATTCATCTGATGCAAACGAGCCTGCATCATCATCATCGTCGTAATATTCATCATCATCATCATAATCATCATAATCATCATAATCATCATAACCATCACCATAAATATAATGACGATAGAAATCTCCAATAGGTACAGGTCCATCAAGTGTAACAACAGCTGCATCTTCATGAACAATATTATGACGTTGTTTCGGTGGACGATACCAATCAAATGGTGCATGACGATAACGTGGATGTTCTCGTTCAACATGTTGAAATCGACCATACATTTGTGCATTATATTCACTCATTATACTTGTTGTTGAACACAAACCGAAATTATTTGGTGCACATAAAAGAGGTGCACCAGCTGCCGGCATCATTGGTACCATAACAGGTGGAGCTCCGCATATACCTGAATTAACAGGCATAAGCATTGCTCGTGAATCACAAACTGGTAACATTGGAATCATATCAAATATTTAAATTATCTTTCCTCCTCTTTTTTTATTATTATTAAAGATGTATGATGGCGAGTAAAAAGAAATTTAGTATAACTGAAGATCACTCATCCGTAACATCATTTTTCTTTCTTCATTTAAAAAAAAAATCTTATGTAATCGTAAACTATTGTCGTATGAACTGGTTCAAAAAAAAATCTCGCTTATTCTTGTTAAAATAAAACATAAAATAAGTCAATAAGAAGAAAAACGAAAATAAAAATTAAATTGAAAGTGATTTTGTATGAGAATAAATGTCAATTTTATGCTGGAATAAATACAATGTAAGTAATTATATTATGTAGCTTGATAATCGGAACAACAACATATGACAATAAATGCATGAATAATACCTAGAAAAAGAAATTTTAATCGAATAAATAAATTAAAAAATATATTTACCAGGAATCCATCCAAGAATTGTTAATATAATATTTAGACAAACCTGACATGAGCATATTTTACCACGAGCAAGCCAAACGGCAACTGGAGGTAAAATAATTGCCTAATAGAAAATTTATATCATATGAATTTAGAGACAAAAATAATCAATAAAACAAACCATAATCATAAGTAAACATTTGCCGGCTGGATCGAAACCCATTTTGAATTTTCAAATAGAAAAAAATCTAAAAGTACGAAAGAATTCAATTGTTTTTAGATAAATATTATTTTGTTTTGATTAATCGAAGTATTTATTATTGATATAGACCAACAATAAACACATACTTGCACTTGAAGTGAACGCGTCCTTAGAAAGACAATGGTATTTTAAGGATAGTCACGTTGGATTTTTATTTACTTTTCTATTGGTTCGATCAAAATACTTCAACAATATCAAAGAATTCGCCTTAAATTTTATGCTTGATAATCGATATTTTGCAGTAGAATAAACAATTTATAGATAACAAGAAGAATGTAAATCAAATGAAAAATACTTCTTTTTTTCATAGAGAGCTGCGATTTAGTGAAACAATATGGAAAATGGTAAATACTGAGTATGAGTAAGGCAATTAGTACAATAGGATGATTCGTACCATCTGAATTAGGCTTTACATATAAAAAAAACAAATTTCTATTATCTAGTTATCACATACGGGGTTCATCTAGGTGCGTTTTTTTAAATTACTCTATTATGTGCTTATATAAAAAAAGTAATAGTAGACACTGCAATCATCATTAAATATTTGCTGATTAATATAAAATAATAATATAGTAGTTAAATATAGAAAGATGTACCTTGAAAACCCTGGATTTTAATTATAATCATTCCATGCATAGACTTTACAATAATAAATTATATGAAGACAAAAGACAATTAATGCCTAAAAATGGAAAACAATTTGGAAAAACGTGTTTTAATACACAGAATAAAACTGCGGTTGTGATTATAATTAATGGTTAATAACAATACGGAAGGAAACGTGTTTATCGGCGATATTTGCACCTTCCTAGAGGTGAAAAAAACGCTTTTACTACATTTTACCAGTTAAAAAATGAAGTCTTCACATTTAAAAAGTTCCGAAAAGAACGTATTTTTCCAGATTCTTGTCTGTTCGGGTACCACTTACAATACTTACTAAATTATTTTGAAATACTAAGCAATAAAAATCTATTGAAATATTTCTTATTCACAATTATATATACAGAAGACCTTAAAAAACGATGTAATTTTATATTAGTATATCAAATATTTGACTAATTCTTGTTACAATTACAAGTGACTAGCACTATTTAATAAAATTTATGACATGTAACTTACAAGGGCTATTTATTATGAATGCAGAATCTTGTCATATACATTTATTCACTAATGTTTTCATGCAAAATAGAATACATTGAACAAGTGTATTAATAAAGAACTCGAGCTATATCACTGCTAAATTAATATACAAGCATTTTATACGTGCAACGTCTATGAGTAGTATCTGTAAGACTTCAAACAATGATTTGCATATCACAAATCGTTTACTCTTGCATAGATTATAATCAGATATATTCTGCACTCTTGGACATATACAAATCAATGTTGTCAATAAAATTCGAAAGTATTTATCACATTCAATTTTTTCAAAACACAGTTAGTTGTTTTATGATCATCAATATCTTTTCATGACATTCAGAGATTGTTTGAATTACTCTCATTTATTTATTAGAATCAAAAGGTAACTAGCAAGAAAGTGCTTAGGTAGAAAATCGATTTTTCGTATCAAATTTTATTCCAATTTAAACTGAACGAAAGATTTATTTGAATTATATTGCATAAAATGATGATTTTTTTTATTAAATCAAAAGTTTCATAAACATAATTCTATTTTGATTTAACTGGTAATAAACGGTATATATTGGAATTGCCTATCGATTAATTTATAGCCAATCGAAAACATAAAATATCATAATCAGTTCATTGATTAATTAAAGAACAAACGAATAAAATATATCCAACAATTTATTCATTTTCAATTGAATGTAAAATATAAAAAACTGAAAATTACGGTTTCATAAAAGATAAAAACGTTTAAAATCTAATAGTGTCCTCTATAAACTTCACACGGAGGCATGGTCATAGTTCATATTTTTTATTTATCAGCATCGCTACTATCAAAGTTATTAAATGAATTGCATTATATCGACAGTCACAGTTTTGTTTGTCTCGATATTATTTTACTATTTATGTATTCTTAGATGAATCGTATGTAAAATTTCTTCTATATTCTATATTCATAGAATTAAACAAACTAGTCGTACATATTTCATTCGACTTGAATAAATTCTTATTTGTCGATGTATAAAATTAAAATCGAATTGTTTATTTAATATTTTTTTAAAAATGATTGTAGATCGAACATATTTTCAATTAACCGTTCGTTCATTAACCTAAAAAATGGCCAAACGAACCAAAAAAGTCGGTATTGTTGGTAAATATGGTACACGGTAAATAAAAATTCTTGTTTTTTTTCTTTAATTAATTATGATTAACTTTTAGTTATGGTGCCTCATTACGTAAGATGGTTAAAAAAATGGAAGTTACTCAACATTCAAAATACACATGTTCATTTTGTGGTAAAGATAACATGAAACGTTCTTGTGTTGGTATATGGAAATGCCGTTCATGTCAAAAGACAGTAGCCGGTGGTGCTTATGTCTATTCAACATCAACTGCTGCTGCTGTTCGTTCAGCTGTACGTCGTTTACGTGATATGCGCGAACAATAATTAATAAAAATCTTTTTTCTTTCTGTTTTGTTTATTATTTGTTCGTTGAAATCATAAGAAAGATCGTTGAAAAAAAAAAGAAGAAGAATAATAAAAGATCGAAAAAGCAATATCTTTTTCATTATTGCAGATTTTTCTTTGTATGAAAAACTAATCATGTGTAATCGACATACAACGAAATTAAATTTATTTCTTTTAACAATAACATTTATTATTTATTTGTTTGTTGGTGCTCAATTATTTTCAACAATTGAACGACCAGCTGAACAAATAATTATAAATGAAATGTCACAAACAAGAAAAGATTTTCTTGAGAAATATCCATGTGTTAAAGGTTTGAATAAAAAATTTCAATTAAATTCAAATTTACAACAAGATTAGATCTTTTTTTCCTCTAGAAAACGATTTTGAATCATTTATTGTTACATTACTTGATGCTAATAAACATGGAGTAGATGCACGGACAAATTTTACAACGTAAGAATCTATATAAATTTAA
>CAJNOI010001654.1:0-13312 GCA_905250115.1 Adineta steineri | reverse complement strand
GAGAATGGTTCAATCAATATTAACAATTCAATAAGCATATATTTCAAACTATAATGTCAAGTATTTAAGACGATATAATTTATGATTTTTTTCTTACATATAGAGAGTGGTTTTATTTGTCATGAAATTTTTTTCTTTTAGAAGTTCATTTAATTGATGTGGTTTATTAAGAAACTAATCTGTAGAAGTTATCAATCATTTTTACAGTCATCATTTATAATATTAATTATCGATAGATAATAAAGAGAATACTTGAAAATAGATCTTCAATCATATGTCATATACTTCATTGGAATGATATGACGATAAATTAATCTCATTTTTATATTATTAAATTAATCATTCTATCAAAATACTCGAATATTTATATAATGAGTACATATCAATCAAAGTATATGTATATATAAATGACTGGTATAGTATACATTCTTCATCTATGAATGTAATACGATTTCTTATACAATAAAATGTCATATATATATATATTATCTTGTATAAAAATCAAATTGACATTTGCCTGAGAATATATGTTTCTACAAGGTCTAAAACAAACCTGATCATTAAAAATTGATTATCTTTATTGAAAAATTCTTTTCACCAGAGAAATAATTAATTACTTATCGTAACATACAAAAAGAAATCATATTCTCTTGATATTTCAATATAAACATTCGTTTAAATCTTAAACTATTTCAATGTTAATAATTATTTGTACATTTAAGTTTGACAAGTAAAGATTGATTGTCGATTATTTATGAACGTTCTAACTGAAATTGATTAAATTCTTATGCAAGATTTCCTTTTTCCGAACAGAATGTTCTTTCTTATCATATAGAAAATTGTTCTTTGTCATTCTGTTGTGCTCGTCGATCATCTATATGACTATCGGAAGTCCGAAATTAGAAATAAATAATAGAAAGGAATAACTTGTTTCCGTTCATCCATCAACCGATTGACTATTGAAGATTGTTACTGAAGACATTTTTTTTCACGTGTAGATGGGTCGAGGTCATCTTATGTGTAGTGTATGAAATGAAGAGAGAAGAATTATTTAAGAAATCGTACTACACTTGACAGTCGTCGCGCTGTCTTGAATGCATTTTCTGGAAGATGGAACAATAGATACTTCACAATAACTGAGTGAGGAAGACTATTACAAGGTCGTTGCAAGTTCTATATATATATGTATGTGTATCTGTATATATGAGAGAAGGAAGAAAACGTTTGTGTTAGATCACTAATGGTAGTTCTATGACAGAGAGAGAGAATTAGCTTATATTATATAATCACTTACACCGTCACAAAGACACAAGAAAGAGAAAGAGGAGAAGCAAAGAGAGAAATAGAGAGCGAGAGCATAGCGAGAGTAAAGTCAACAAGTTTTCTTTTTTTTTATTGAGAAATGATTTGATGGATAGCTAATGTATTTGCCGAGTAGAAAAGAAACTAAACGTAATAATAAATAATTGTAACAGTATGTATAAAAGATAGTATCTATGTGCAATTATCATTATATTTACTCTTGAAAAGATTTAACCAAGGTAAGTTATGTATAAAGTAAATATTGAGACTAGAAAAATTCTATATTAGAATATTATTTATGTTAGATGATATTAAAGAGAATGAGAAAGATCATGATAATTCATTTGCTTTTCTTTTTCATAAGAATATGATGTAATCGAAACGTGTACAACTATTTCTTACAGCTAGTCTTTCTCAACTAGATCGATGACGAACAAAGAAACAGACATACCCAAAAAGAATAAGTACTGGTGAAATTTTCCATCTGTATTTAACAGTAGGTGGTCTGCTTTCGTCCATAAGCAAGGACATTTCATAGGCATGTCGTTCTATTATTTAACATAAAACATCACTATTTCTTTGCCTCTTTTCCTTTTATATTGTTTATACTAATAGAGAGAGAGAGAGAGTTAATAAGAATGTTGAATAGCTACTTTTAATATATATCTGAATAGTCTCAAATACTTCGAATATTTATTGACTCTCATACATATAACATTCATTTCCAGTTGTCTAATGAAGCACATAACAACAATCATTGTGTTAATTCTTGTGCGTGAGTGTATAATATAGACACACGTTCAATAATCATCTATCATAAGTAGGATTATTCTATACTATGTTTCATCATCAAATATTTCTGTTCAACCACTTTTTTTCTTTCTCTCTTTCTTTCTTTACATTCCATCTATTGTTCATTTTAGGAACTAGAATATAATGCTATTCTACTGTATTAGATGGACTTATGTACAAGTATTAAGATCGCATGCTGTCTAATAATATTTTTCTTTTTTTTCTAATGGTATATGTCGTTACTGTCATCGTCGGACTTGGAGGAGAGACTACAAATTGTATACCCGATAAGTTAATTATTCTCTCGAATTGTTCATTTCAATATTCTTATTCAAATATGACGATTGACAATCGAACATTATCAATGACAATACCATATTCATTAAATAATAATCATGAACAAGAAAATTTATTTGTACAAATATTAACACGACATATATCGGAAAAACCTTTTATACGTTTTAATTTAAATATGATTCAATGTTTAGAAAATCAATCATTGAATTGGACATCTGTTGAATCATCATTAACATTACGTGGTGAATTTGTTCGAACAGTATTTACTGATACAAATATTATGTATTTATCATCTGGTTTAACATATTTAAGAAATTTAACAAGTATTGATTGTTTAACAAAAACACTTTATCGTACTGATAAAAATGAATTATTTCAAGTTAATTTTAAAATTGAATCAACATTAAATGATTTTTGTTCAGATGAACATTTATGTTATCCATTAAATATATATCAATGTAATCATGAACAACATCGTTGTATTTGCCGTTCACCATTACAATCTTATTTAACTAAAGATCAACAATTAATATGTATACATGCTGTGAAAAATATTGATCAATGTACAATAGAAAATGTTCGTTGCTTAGAATGGTGTCATTTAAATAGTTCATCAACAGTATGTACATGTCCAAAAGATTTAGCAATTAAAAAGTATTTGAATGATGAGAGAGGTAAATAACTAATCTTAATAATTCTCGCTTTATGTATAATTTTATTCTTAATTAGCTTATTGCGAAGGTCAGAAGAATGGAATATGTGATTCGTTTATTCAATGTCCATTAGGAGATATTTGTACGCATGGAACTTGCCAGAATAGTGATAATAGATTGCGTAATATCTTGTCGTTGGACATTATTACTATTTCAATAATTGTTGCATCTCTGATACTGTTTGTAATTATTATTATTCTTGTTGTAAGTATGTATTTATTACGTCGACATCGATGGAAAAAACATTATCACTCATCGATTGATCGTGTCTACAAAAAAAAAAGACAGCAAACAAATATCCCGACAACGAGTGATTATGATAATGTTATTTATGGAGTTTTTCGTAATAATGTTCAAGTATCATCAAGAATAGTATCATCTAATGATGATACTATTACTGATTCATCACCTTTTACAACATCTGATTCAACATCTTATCATCCGAAAATTGTTTTTCTTGGTGGTGAACAACAATTAACAGCAATATATGCATAATATTCTATTAATAATGTGTTCTTTCTTTCTTTTTCTCTCTTTCAAATTAATTCTATCATTCTTTGCTTTTTCTTTGCAAATGGCAATCGTTAATGTATTAGATTATTATTTAGATTAATGTAAAAACAAAACAAATTTATTCATCATATAATAATAAAATGTCACTTTAGTTTTCAATATGAAATAAGATTTAATCATGTAGATAATAACAAAATTTAACATTATTATATAGACACAAAAAAAAAGCAAAGCTTCATATTGATTTGTTTAGTGAATATTATTCTATATAATAATAATAACTACGCTTCATAGCCTTCTATTTACATTCATGGATACGGTTTTCTGTCAAATTTGAATGGCGAGAAATATGCAAACCAGATGCTTAATGTTATTTCTTCATCCCCATTAGATAATAATCTGAATATACATCTTCTTCTTCTTTATATAGTTTTGCTTCGAAATGAAAAGCTACACAGTAAGGCCATAATGCAATTTAGAATCCTATAAAAAGCATATAATTTTCATTGTCCGTTAAGGAAAAAAAAAGCCATAGTTTTATTAATTAGACTAAGAATTTGTGGTTTCTTACGAGCAATGATATGACATATTACTTGTCCATGTTCATCAGTATGATTCCAAGGTTAATGTATATTTTAAAGTCATCTGTAGAAGATAATCGTTGATGAATGGGATACAATAAATTTCTGTCGTAAGTAATATACTTTTTCATAGTACAGCTTTATTTAGAATAAATTGTCGACATGACCTTATTAAGTTGTAGCACATTTCAATGATAATCGAAGTCTTGATGTTTGTACAGAAATTATTTTAAGTAACTGATTAGAAAAATAAGCTGCGGTAATTGAAATTATATCGAATTTTGATGTCGTCTTCCATATTTTTCATCAGATAAAAAAAAACATTTAATTCTCATTAAATTAATTGTAAGGAATGAATGTAGGATAAAAGATTTCTCGGAACATTTGTTTTCAGTACGTTCAAGCTCAAAAAATATACGCATGTAATTATGAGTATTACATATCTGTTCTTTTGTTCATCCAGGCACACTAGTGTATCAAATCCAATTCAAACTTACTTTCTTCAGAGAGTAGTTCAATGAAATGTTGCATTCCTGTTAGAAAGAAATTTCATTTGCCGCTTGGGATATTACAGAAAAAAGGAAATCTCAAAAGAGACATCCATTAATAAGAAAGAAACTGAAAGTAATTTTTTAACATATCAACAATTGATATGAAACTAAGAAAGATATGACCTTTGTTTCTATGCATTATTACAAAATTAGAAGTATATTTAAAATTTGAATCAAAAAATATACAGATTCGTTACTAAACTTGAAAAGGATAAAACTCTTTATATTTTTGTATAATTATCGTTTTTTTTCAGAAATAAAAAACAAGGGTATTCATCTGTGAAGATACATTATCTTTATTAAAAAAAGACAACGACAAGTTTATTTTTAGTAAATAAATTGCTTATTTATCTGTATATGACAAGTAGATTATAATCTAATGAGAAATCTGTCGCGTTAATAATTAAAAGTTAGTGTAAATATATTTTGCTTATATGCTAAGAAAAGAAAGAATGAAAATTATTTTAGAGATGCATACGGTTTTATGACGATCATATGAGGCATTTAATAATTTGACGTGACTTGAAATTTATATTGCCAAGAGAAATATTTTCCCTCTTGCCGATTAGTCTTGATTGAGTTTTTTTTCTCTACATGTCTCTTGATAATTTTTTTTTCTTTTTTCTTCTTTCTCTTTGCTTTGGTTTTTTCTTTTTTTGTTTTCTGATAAAATAAAAGGAAAAAGTTATTTGAAAAAGAGCAATAGGACAATGCTCGCAATTAGATTACAAACTTAAAAAGAAAAGAATATCCGCCTTCAACAGATCATATTCAAATTATTAAAAAAATGAACACAACATATATTAATAATACTTCAAATTCTTATGATGAACATTTTACAAATACAATGAATATTATTCAAGGTTCAATTTATATACCTATTTTTTGTGCTGGAATTGCTAATAATTTTCTAACTATTTTAATTATTGCAACTAATCGAGATATGAGAACAGTCACAAATTGTTATTTGCTCAATTTAGCTATTAGTGATACTTTACCATTAATTGTTAGTTTACCATTCGAAATTTCAGTAAATGATTTTTTTTTTGTTATCTATATTATATCTTTTTCTTCTCTGATTCATGAATAGTTTTTACCAATAAAAGCTCCTTGGGGATATTTTGGTTGTCAAATTCGTGCTCTCCTTGCTGAAACTTCTACAAATGCTTCGATATTAACCATAAGGTAGATAAAAAATGTCATAAAATATAAATATTTAAAACGTTGAAATTTAGTGCTTTTACAATTGAACGTTATTTAGCCGTATGTCGTCCTCTTCGTAATACTTATATATCAACAGCACAACGTGCAATTAAAATTCAAATACTCATTTGGTTTATTGCTATACTTTCATCGACACCATATTTTTATATTACAAAAAATATCGATTATCAATGTCTTTTTGATACAAATTTTCAATTATTTGTTACAATATGTTTTTATATATCCGCAACTTTCTTTTTTGTTTTACCAGCATTTATACTCTGTTTATTATATGCTTTAATGGCCCATCGATTATATAATGTTGGTTTACCATATGAAATGCATGGATCAAATAATGAACATAATTTTCCTATGAATTTACAACATATTGAACTTGTTCATCATCATTGTGGACAACCAGTTCGAGTAGTCCGTCATATATCATCACCAACTTTAATATTAACACGGAAATCATTATATCGTGATGATAATAATTCTCCACTTGCCATATCTTCACATATACAATCAATGAAAAAATCAGCTTTCAAAATGCTTTGTAAGTTTATTTTACTATATAAGAATGTCTTCTTCATTCTAATCATATTGAACGACAAAGTCGATCATCTTGATTAAGAGCACTCTAGTAAATGAGTATCGTTTCAAAATTTTATAATCTAATATGCATTATTTATCTTTTCCCAAAGAACATAAATATTATCTGCATACTTGACTCCTAGATACAAACCTGCTAGACATGTATTAATATTTGATAATGTTAGTATACTATAACAGACATGAAGTCTGATACATTCTAATCTGTGTAATATTGTATTTTTAAATATACTTCAGATGACTGGTGGTTTTTAATAACTATTTTCGAAGATATTCGTCATAGAATATCTTCTAATTATATTACAAAAGATATGTGTATTAAAGATTTTCGGATTATTATAAGAAGCTTTTCTTATTTGTTTTTTTCATAATCCAATATTCTTCTCAAAGTCAAAAGATAGGTTCCTATTGCGATATTGATTATAACTAGGTCACAAATGATATTGATATATAATATATTTTCTATATAAGATCGAAATCGACTTGATCTATTTTGACAGGCGGCAAAATTTCTATAAATAGATATTTGATAGAATTTCTTATATATTCATAAAAGCAGAAACTCTTCAGTTTATATTATAGTTATTTAATAAATTATTGAAAAATATGATATTTATTCATTTGGAATAAGATGCAGATAATTAAAATTTTAACGATAGAGCTTTTTATTTATAATATTTTATAGAACGTTATTTCGCTGATTATGAAGTATCGATTTTCAGACGTTCTTTTGCACTAAATTTTTTTCAAATTAAGAATCAACAACTAAGTGGAAACAAATTGCTCAATGCAGTCTAGTTTGAAAAATCTTTTAATAGTACTACTTGATATCACAGCGGAAACCACCCTGCTTTCCTGTGTAAACGAAAAGAATTAATTATTTGCCTCTATATTAAATATCATGCTGCCAGGCAAAGAGTACGTTCATGTTATTACAGTTTATAAGCTTGAAAAAAATACTTCTATGAAACCATGAATGACAGCTGTAAAATAGTGCTCGTAATTTTAAATTATTTTCTTACAAATATGAAGCTTGTTAGAAATAAAACAATTATATTTGGAGTTCATATTGACATTTAAGGCGATTAATATAGACTACTGAACTTCCGCGATCTTTCATATTTTAATAAGAAATTTCGTCGTTATTTTATGCGAATGCTCAAGAAAAATACAAGTGAAATACTAGGAAATTGAGTAAAATATATCTGTTTAATAGACAACAAAAGTTTTCTTACAATTCTTACTTTTTAAAAAATTAAATTTTCGACTTAAGTGCTGTTTTCTTTGTACTAACTATAGAAACTACATTAATGAATAGATTCTTCTCGAATAGCATTTGTATTATATAACAGATAAAAGATTGTCACATGCTTTTAATTTCTAAAGTGACAATAAAAGAGGTCAATCATCTGAAAATGATTTGTCTAGTCATGACAAAATAGAAAGTAATGTTTTACAAAGATTTTTTTCATAAAATCATTCCTGACAACACATCTTGTTCATAAACCCTGAAAATCATATAGTTCATTGATAGCGATAAATTGTTCCGGTACATTTTTAAAGTATATGAATATGTTTGAATAATATATCAAATATGATTGTGATCTGAATATAGATTTATATATTAAATAAGAAAAAAATATTTACTTAATTAAAATATGTCAAAATGCACGAAAAAAAATATAATTAATTATCAAGAAAGATTGCATAAGCAAAACATTGATATATAATAATTTTTATTTTAGTTGCTGTCGTTATTGCCTTTATTATATGTTATGCTCCGTTTCATGTGCAACGTCTAATAACAAGTCGTTTAGATGTTTCACATTTATCATTAATACAAAGACGTGCTATAACAATATTTTATTTTATTAGTGGAATTTTGTATTATATTGGTTCAACAGTAAATCCAATATTTTATCATTTATTTTCTCGTAAATATCGTTTAGCATGTCGACGTACAATGAAAAGAATTGTTTACTGTAAACGACATCATCATCATCCTAATTCAAATTTTCATAAAAATAATAAATCTTTACCGATAATACATTATCCAAAATTACATGGACAATTAAATCAACCTATATATCGATCACCACATGCACGAAATACTAGTGTTGATATAGGAATTAATAAGAAATATTTAATACGATTATCTCTACCTCCATGTATTCTCGAACGAATTTGATAACAAAAAAAAAAAGTTTATCGAATTGATCTATTTTTTTTTAAATCTTTTTTTTGTACGTACGATGAAACAGTTATATTTAGTTTTATAAATAAACAAAAGGTTGTAATTCTAATTTCCATATGTACTATTAATTGAAGCTGCATCATCCATATCATTATCGGCAAGTAATGATCGATTTCTTTGATAGTTTGATGGTCGCATAGAAGTTCGACGAGTAGGATCAAGTTTTGCATAATTACGTGAGTTTATCGCTGATCGATTAGATGGTATATAACTATCAGCAACTGAACCAGGACCTCGCTGAGGATCTCGTCGATATCCAATACTTCTTGGTTCATATGATGGTACTACTGTATCATCATATTCATCTGATGCAAACGAGCCTGCATCATCATCATCGTCGTAATATTCATCATCATCATCATAATCATCATAATCATCATAATCATCATAACCATCACCATAAATATAATGACGATAGAAATCTCCAATAGGTACAGGTCCATCAAGTGTAACAACAGCTGCATCTTCATGAACAATATTATGACGTTGTTTCGGTGGACGATACCAATCAAATGGTGCATGACGATAACGTGGATGTTCTCGTTCAACATGTTGAAATCGACCATACATTTGTGCATTATATTCACTCATTATACTTGTTGTTGAACACAAACCGAAATTATTTGGTGCACATAAAAGAGGTGCACCAGCTGCCGGCATCATTGGTACCATAACAGGTGGAGCTCCGCATATACCTGAATTAACAGGCATAAGCATTGCTCGTGAATCACAAACTGGTAACATTGGAATCATATCAAATATTTAAATTATCTTTCCTCCTCTTTTTTTATTATTATTAAAGATGTATGATGGCGAGTAAAAAGAAATTTAGTATAACTGAAGATCACTCATCCGTAACATCATTTTTCTTTCTTCATTTAAAAAAAAAATCTTATGTAATCGTAAACTATTGTCGTATGAACTGGTTCAAAAAAAAATCTCGCTTATTCTTGTTAAAATAAAACATAAAATAAGTCAATAAGAAGAAAAACGAAAATAAAAATTAAATTGAAAGTGATTTTGTATGAGAATAAATGTCAATTTTATGCTGGAATAAATACAATGTAAGTAATTATATTATGTAGCTTGATAATCGGAACAACAACATATGACAATAAATGCATGAATAATACCTAGAAAAAGAAATTTTAATCGAATAAATAAATTAAAAAATATATTTACCAGGAATCCATCCAAGAATTGTTAATATAATATTTAGACAAACCTGACATGAGCATATTTTACCACGAGCAAGCCAAACGGCAACTGGAGGTAAAATAATTGCCTAATAGAAAATTTATATCATATGAATTTAGAGACAAAAATAATCAATAAAACAAACCATAATCATAAGTAAACATTTGCCGGCTGGATCGAAACCCATTTTGAATTTTCAAATAGAAAAAAATCTAAAAGTACGAAAGAATTCAATTGTTTTTAGATAAATATTATTTTGTTTTGATTAATCGAAGTATTTATTATTGATATAGACCAACAATAAACACATACTTGCACTTGAAGTGAACGCGTCCTTAGAAAGACAATGGTATTTTAAGGATAGTCACGTTGGATTTTTATTTACTTTTCTATTGGTTCGATCAAAATACTTCAACAATATCAAAGAATTCGCCTTAAATTTTATGCTTGATAATCGATATTTTGCAGTAGAATAAACAATTTATAGATAACAAGAAGAATGTAAATCAAATGAAAAATACTTCTTTTTTTCATAGAGAGCTGCGATTTAGTGAAACAATATGGAAAATGGTAAATACTGAGTATGAGTAAGGCAATTAGTACAATAGGATGATTCGTACCATCTGAATTAGGCTTTACATATAAAAAAAACAAATTTCTATTATCTAGTTATCACATACGGGGTTCATCTAGGTGCGTTTTTTTAAATTACTCTATTATGTGCTTATATAAAAAAAGTAATAGTAGACACTGCAATCATCATTAAATATTTGCTGATTAATATAAAATAATAATATAGTAGTTAAATATAGAAAGATGTACCTTGAAAACCCTGGATTTTAATTATAATCATTCCATGCATAGACTTTACAATAATAAATTATATGAAGACAAAAGACAATTAATGCCTAAAAATGGAAAACAATTTGGAAAAACGTGTTTTAATACACAGAATAAAACTGCGGTTGTGATTATAATTAATGGTTAATAACAATACGGAAGGAAACGTGTTTATCGGCGATATTTGCACCTTCCTAGAGGTGAAAAAAACGCTTTTACTACATTTTACCAGTTAAAAAATGAAGTCTTCACATTTAAAAAGTTCCGAAAAGAACGTATTTTTCCAGATTCTTGTCTGTTCGGGTACCACTTACAATACTTACTAAATTATTTTGAAATACTAAGCAATAAAAATCTATTGAAATATTTCTTATTCACAATTATATATACAGAAGACCTTAAAAAACGATGTAATTTTATATTAGTATATCAAATATTTGACTAATTCTTGTTACAATTACAAGTGACTAGCACTATTTAATAAAATTTATGACATGTAACTTACAAGGGCTATTTATTATGAATGCAGAATCTTGTCATATACATTTATTCACTAATGTTTTCATGCAAAATAGAATACATTGAACAAGTGTATTAATAAAGAACTCGAGCTATATCACTGCTAAATTAATATACAAGCATTTTATACGTGCAACGTCTATGAGTAGTATCTGTAAGACTTCAAACAATGATTTGCATATCACAAATCGTTTACTCTTGCATAGATTATAATCAGATATATTCTGCACTCTTGGACATATACAAATCAATGTTGTCAATAAAATTCGAAAGTATTTATCACATTCAATTTTTTCAAAACACAGTTAGTTGTTTTATGATCATCAATATCTTTTCATGACATTCAGAGATTGTTTGAATTACTCTCATTTATTTATTAGAATCAAAAGGTAACTAGCAAGAAAGTGCTTAGGTAGAAAATCGATTTTTCGTATCAAATTTTATTCCAATTTAAACTGAACGAAAGATTTATTTGAATTATATTGCATAAAATGATGATTTTTTTTATTAAATCAAAAGTTTCATAAACATAATTCTATTTTGATTTAACTGGTAATAAACGGTATATATTGGAATTGCCTATCGATTAATTTATAGCCAATCGAAAACATAAAATATCATAATCAGTTCATTGATTAATTAAAGAACAAACGAATAAAATATATCCAACAATTTATTCATTTTCAATTGAATGTAAAATATAAAAAACTGAAAATTACGGTTTCATAAAAGATAAAAACGTTTAAAATCTAATAGTGTCCTCTATAAACTTCACACGGAGGCATGGTCATAGTTCATATTTTTTATTTATCAGCATCGCTACTATCAAAGTTATTAAATGAATTGCATTATATCGACAGTCACAGTTTTGTTTGTCTCGATATTATTTTACTATTTATGTATTCTTAGATGAATCGTATGTAAAATTTCTTCTATATTCTATATTCATAGAATTAAACAAACTAGTCGTACATATTTCATTCGACTTGAATAAATTCTTATTTGTCGATGTATAAAATTAAAATCGAATTGTTTATTTAATATTTTTTTAAAAATGATTGTAGATCGAACATATTTTCAATTAACCGTTCGTTCATTAACCTAAAAAATGGCCAAACGAACCAAAAAAGTCGGTATTGTTGGTAAATATGGTACACGGTAAATAAAAATTCTTGTTTTTTTTCTTTAATTAATTATGATTAACTTTTAGTTATGGTGCCTCATTACGTAAGATGGTTAAAAAAATGGAAGTTACTCAACATTCAAAATACACATGTTCATTTTGTGGTAAAGATAACATGAAACGTTCTTGTGTTGGTATATGGAAATGCCGTTCATGTCAAAAGACAGTAGCCGGTGGTGCTTATGTCTATTCAACATCAACTGCTGCTGCTGTTCGTTCAGCTGTACGTCGTTTACGTGATATGCGCGAACAATAATTAATAAAAATCTTTTTTCTTTCTGTTTTGTTTATTATTTGTTCGTTGAAATCATAAGAAAGATCGTTGAAAAAAAAAAGAAGAAGAATAATAAAAGATCGAAAAAGCAATATCTTTTTCATTATTGCAGATTTTTCTTTGTATGAAAAACTAATCATGTGTAATCGACATACAACGAAATTAAATTTATTTCTTTTAACAATAACATTTATTATTTATTTGTTTGTTGGTGCTCAATTATTTTCGACAATTGAACGACCAGCTGAACAAATAATTATAAATGAAATGTCACAAACAAGAAAAGATTTTCTTGAGAAATATCCATGTGTTAAAGGTTTGAATAAAAAATTTCAATTAAATTCAAATTTACAACAAGATTAGATCTTTTTTTCCTCTAGAAAACGATTTTGAATCATTTATTGTTACATTACTTGATGCTAATAAACATGGAGTAGATGCACGGACAAATTTTACAACGTAAGAATCTATATAAATTTAA
>CAJNOI010001653.1:0-13328 GCA_905250115.1 Adineta steineri | reverse complement strand
TTCAAAAATTAATAATATCAATTATTAACTGATTATTAACTAATTAATTTTAATAAATGAATCTCAGATTCGAGTTCTCCATACTCGATTACCCTTTGGTCCAACTTTTCCGAAAATATTTCAAAAATTAATAATATTAATTATTAACTGATTATTAATTGATTGTTAACTAGAAATAACCCCAGATTCGGATTCTCTACACTCGATTACCCTTTGGTGAAACTTTACCCGAACATATAATAATACTAATTATTAACTGATTATTAACTAGTTAATTTTAATAAACTAACGTCAGATTCAAGTTCCCCGCCCTCGATTACCCCCAGTCAAAGTTTTCCGAAAGTATCTGAAAAATTATAAATTATAAAATCTATTTCTATTTCTATTTCTATTCCTAAAAATATAAATGTAGTACTAAATTATAATTTATAATTTATAAATTTATAATTAGGAAAAGCCCTTAAGCAAATTATTTTCGAAGTGATATGATGCACTCAACTGTCCATTTATATTCGAAGTCGAAGTAGGCAGCTCATGAAAAGGTCTGTCTGAGTGAATGAAACAAAGAAAAACACAAAGATAATTACACATAGTTCATTTTACTGGTCTTCTTAAAGCTGTTTATTGAAAAATATAAACAAAACAGATACGAATGGATTTTAAGGAACCGCCAAAGAATTGAAACAGAATACAGTGAGCCGTTTCTTACATCTTTTTTGAAATTGCTGTTTCACGATTGGATTTTTGTTCTGAGTGAATTGGTATTAACAGTTTTATACTATTTCAGAGATTTTTTTATTTTAATTTTGAACTCGATATCGATTAGGATCACTTTTTATTCTATTCTTATTATCATATCATCAAAATTTTATCTGGCTGAAACTTGACTCATAATCAGTTCTTTAAACTCCTTATTAACCGGCCTATATTAGCACTGGAACCGGATCGGTTGTAAAAAATAAATCAATCAAGCCATACAGATAGAGATTTTACGATTTGAAGGTCCTCAAAAGTCTTCGTTGTCGATCCTGCTTCTGGTCATAAAAAACTAAGATACCGCATAGACTTCTGGTAGAGTTGGTAAAAAGGAGACAGAACACAAGTTATTTGATTATTTGTTGTGAGATTCACTTTAAAAAGATGGTTTTTATTGGATATCTCATGCATACTCTCCGAAACTGCACCCTTGCTTAACAATCTCTCCCCTTTTCGTTTCTTTGCTATAATACTTTACATAAAATTTATTGCCGAGTAGAGATATGACTTGACAGTTTTAATTTTATACAAAATTTATTGCCGAGTAGAGATATGACTTGACAGTTTTAATTTTGCACAAAATTTATTGCCAAGTAGCGATAGGACTTGACAGTTTTATTTCAGTATGGTGTACAGAGCACAATACAATATAACTTTCAAGTCATATCTCTACTCGGTAATAAATTTTACACAAGGTATGATAGCACAGAATTAAAGAGGCAGAAAAGACTTTTGTCCATGAGTGTATTTCATATATGAGTCCATTTTTTTTATAAAAACTGTTTTTCAAAAGAGTTCGAGATTTTTTTGCTGTTTTTTGTCTGTTTCACCAGAATTCTTTTAGTACAACATGTGATTTCAATCGATCAATTTACCGACCAGGCTGTTTACCATTTCGCAACTGACTCTCGACACTGAACTATATCATGTTGCAAAAAATGAGTATTCTTAGAAATAAAAGCTGAAGACGATTAAAATACTCGAAACAAGTCGAAATCTTCGAAATATTCCATTTTACAAAAAATATAAAAGTATCGTATAAATACACAATATGAAATCGAGCTTTGCAATTAGACCTTGTATTTTTTCAAAAATAAAATCTTATTATGCGACCAGACTTTTCACGATTAGGTCTGATCTTTTTGAGGCGGCTTCTATTAAGTCTCAAACATTTTTATAAACTGTGACTACAAAAACTATTCGAAAGATTTTTACAGATTTTCAAGGTGTTTATGAGTTTTTCGGAAGGGTTTTAGTGGTATTTTCAGATTTTAATACAGCTAGATGGCGAACAGTGAAATTTTTACCTTACATTCGAATGATTTTATCAGTTTTAGCACGAAAATTCGAAAAATTTTTTTAAAATGTGAAAGTGTTTTTGGAAAAATATGAGAGCTGCTAAGACATCAAACACATCAAACACATTGCTCATCTCAGAGGGACTTCTATTATGGGAAGGTGTTTAAGAAAAGAATTAATGGTCAAGAAAAATAAGAAGAAAATCTTAAAAATCAACTCCTGAGTTTAGGAGAAATATTATCAGGACAAACGTTTAAGAATCAGGCGGTTTCGCAATCCTGAGACACATAGTGTGCATTGGAAATCTTTTTTACATGAAAGCGCACATAAAACTTTGAAACCATATTACATAGTTATAGTATCTTGATAGGTTTATGTTTTCAAGTTTTCGAATCGTGAGGGGGTGAATGTTGATATTCGTACAAATACAGGGTGAACCCATGAGAAATGTACCATCGTATTGGAAAAATCTTTTTTATAAAACACGACTTAAAAGGTGTGCTGAAGTGTTGAAGAGTAAAAATTAGCACCCATTCCCCCCCCCCGCCCACAGATTGGGACTGAAAGAGCTGCAAAAATTGTCACAGACTGTGGCAAATTTAACAGTGAAACATCATTAATTATGATAAATATCTTCAAAGTCATAGATATAACATATCTGATTTCTATGAGCAACAGCAGTTAAGTCGTGTTTCATATTTTCAATCTGAAAGAAATTTCTCTAACAGCTTTTGCTATTTCTTCGTGCTATAATTTTTTTCATTTACATTGTACTTTATGTTTAAGACTTTTGTATTAAACAGATATATATATCGATAGTATTTGGTATCTACTACACAGGGACATAGGCAAACTAAATAAATGTTCTGTAGTTTCAGTATGTGGCTCACACAAAATATGGGATCAGACTTTCGACTAGCGCTGTACACTGAGAGAATTTCTGATACAGAAGTAAATCCTTTCAGATTTATAATAGTAAGATACATTTAGAAAAGAAGCTTCATATTCTATATTTGTTTCTAGTGTTTTTTTCGTTTTAGAACTTCAGTTTAATATTAAGAAAGAAAACATAGTGTGGGTGCTTATCAATGGAGATGCAAGAACGCACCCGACGCGTATGCTGCTTATTATCATTTTTCGCATTAGTCCAGATTACATTAGGACTAGTGGTCGTGTTAACGGAATTTGGTCGTATAATGGCTGATTTCTGGTATACAAACATATTTGCTGGATTCTGGACAGCACCGTTCATTTTTGCCAGTGCTTTTCCTGTCATCTGCGGCGGTAATTGTTGTTTAGATATCAGCTACGTAGAAGACTACTTTTCAAACATATTGAACAGTAGAGAACCATTCTGACATTTAGTTAGTAGATAAAATGCAGGATTTTCAGACCAGTTTTCTGAAGCTCATTCTCTTTACAGATATAGGTGAGGCATGATATAGTACTAGCTCGCCTAGTATCATTGACAGCCATCTTGTCAGTGTGGTTGTGGGTGTGGGTGTGGGTGTGGGTGTAGATATCATAATAATATCACATTCACACCCACCCACGTCCGCGACCACACACTCTCACACTTACGCCCACAGCCAAAACCCACACGTCTCACTAGGGTCCTGCGGGGTTGCCCCGATCTCTATTTTTTTCCCGAACCCGGTCCGGATCCCGTCGTGATCGAGGTCGGGATCGGGATTGATGACGTCACAGGACCGGGACTAAAAATTCCGAACGCTGCTTCCACGGGATCGGGATCGGGACGGGATAAAAGTTTTCAGGACTTAGCAAAGTATACCTTATCGAAGTGTAATTTCTTTTTTATTCAAAAATTCAATATAATCTTTCGTAAAAATAAAACTAAAATACACGTGTACACATGCCATGAAAAACAATGTTCGTAAGATAAATAAATAAGTAAGGTTGAAGAAACAACAAGTTTTGATCATTCTTTGAGTTCATCTTCACTTGATACGGTGTTATTATTTCCAGTTCGATGCTTCTTCGATACTGAAGATGTCTGCTATTTACTTTCATGCTCGTCGCTCGACTTATATTCATCGATTGACTATCGTTCCTGTCTTTGATCATATAGATTTGTCCTTATTGATCTTGTCTTCGATCTTTCTCATTTCACTTTAAGTGTATTGAACTGTTTTATCTTTCTCGAATATGCATTCTCTTTTCGGCTTAATCGATTGGTTTGATATAGTATCTGACTGAAAGAACTCAGAATATTATAATATACGCTTCAACGTCAGCTTTCTATCAACAAAGCGTAATACTATAAAATGCTATCAAGTTGCGTCTTATTTCACATATGCATTTATAAGCTATTTCTGGTAGATCCAGAAAAATCGGGTTTAGACGAGACCGGGACGGGTTGCCCGGTTAGAAAGCGGGAGCGGGATCGGGATCCCGAAAGAGTATTTGACAGGGATCGGGACCGAGGCATAATCGGGACCGAGACGAAAAAACCCGGTCCCGCAGGACCCTACGTCTCACCCACATCCTCATTAACATGCCTCACCCGCACCCTCAAACTGACCAACGAAGTCCAGTATCAGTCTCCGTAAGTCTCATTTGGATCTATCCCATGCTCTGAAGCTGAGATTTAATATATCAAAATATTATAGATCAGACACTGCATAGCGATAGCTTTAAGGAAATTCATGAATATTTTTAGCAACGTGCTGTGCCTCAAAGAAAAAATGTCGAAAGCGGGCGTTAATTCTCAATAGTGTGTCGCTGTTGCCGCTGTCTTCGGTGATTGCTATAGACATAGCATTTCTTATCGATCCCAGCATATGCATATTGACTCTATCTTCTTGTAAAACGCAGCCTGCTCTTACCTCTTTTCAATATATGCAGACTTTACCTGCGTTTAATAATTACTCGACGAACGATGTGAAAAAGCTATATTTCATAGTCCAGATTGCAGCTGCTGGGCTAGCATGTCTATTGGCGATTGTGTATATTATTTTATATGCAAAATGTTTCAAGCAGCCTTCATCGACATCGTTAGCGGACGTTGCACCGCCACCATATGAACCGGCAATTGACAAACGAGGCCTATCGAATAGACTACCGCCACTTGATCGTGGTGCTATGCGTGACTTACAGAACTGTTCAACAGACATTGGTAAACAGAAATCACGGATGTGGAAGACGAATAAACGTCCCGAATGGCCAACATACATAGCTCCCTGGTCAATTTCTAATTCAACCTCTGGTTTTAGTTCTTTTTCGCCACCGTACTGATTTATATTTAAGTATAGTGATTGACTTCTTACCATGATGTTTTCTGAATTTTTGTAGTTACTGTTTATGCTATTAACCATTAATATTTGAGACCAATTCTATAACTATTTTATTTCAGATTTGAATATTTAACATCATTTATCTGTGGTTTGCCAAGTACCGTTTCCCTTTGAGACATTACCAGAAGGTAAGAAACGTCTATGCAAATAAACAATTTCTACACCTTGACAAGTCTCTAGCCGTTAGCACATCCTAAACAAAAGCAAGACGAGTGTAGCGTTTGTCGAATTATCGTTTTGATTAGACTTGAGGTATCTTCGAACGAAAAACAAACTTTATATTGTCAAAATGCTAAATTTAACTTCTGTATCGTGATATTCTTTTAACTATGAGGTTTATGTATATGTGCCATAGCGCATATCTGTACTTCCTAAGTGTATAACGAAACTAGAACTGAGTTATCAGTCTGGTAGTTATCGATCTCATTCAGTTGAAAATTTTAATCAGACGATTCTTCCTAACTTTCTCAAATTCAATCTACTTATCATTATACCATCTTCGTTAGTTTTTATATATCAGAGTGATTGCGTCAGACGAATGTTGAAAACGTTTTTGCACGTCGGAGTGCTATACTATATGAGAAAAGTAGAATACGATTAACCCTGCTAGTTGGATTTGAACGTGGGCATAGATTAAAATCCATCAGACAGACCTATAGTTGAAAATAAATTCCGAACTACTCGAGTCCGAGTATGAAGTCAAATATTTTGAATCAAACGGGCTGTGAAGAGGAATAAAACGTAACTTATAACTTGATTATTACAAGTTCAGCATTACTACTGTCCCAAGGGTATATCAAATGCGTTAATCATTAATACCGAGGAATTGTAAACAAAAGTTTGCATTTACGCAGCAACTATCAAATTCGAAGAGTAAAAAACACTCTTTGGAAGTGTTAAGAGTGCTACTAAGATTCAAGTGCGGATTCGAAAAACTGTAATAAGCCGGATTTGATTTCAAACATTGTACAGGGTGTCTGGAGAACTATTTAACAAAAGTCTTTTTGTTAGATTTCCCTATTTGAGGGTGTGGATGTGAATCAATGGAGAAACAACTGATTATTTGTTTAGGGGTGATTAGAGATGATTAAGGGAGATTATAAGTGATTTCTGGACTCCTAATCAGCTGTTTCCCCCTTGGTGTAGATGCTGATATAGGTATTATATCCATATCTGATTCACATCTACATCCACACCCAGCAACCTACATCTACCCATCCCCATATTCACATCTACACGGATACCCATAGCTACACCCACAAGATGGTTCGAAAGTTTTAAAATAACATACCACTCGATTTGAGGCTTCAATGAAAATTTTCGGAAGTCAAATGACTTGGCTAGGCTTGAAAAAACTTCGACTTGTCCACCTTGACCTGTAACAAGTTTCATTAATATTGAAAGAACACAACGTCGCTTTCGTGCCTTTGTCAAAGCGCTCGAGCAATTTTTGAAGTGTTTGTTAATATTGTTCTCGCAGTAATGATTATTTCTAGGTAAAATCTGATTAACAATTAGAATACAAACTCGGCAACTGATCCTTGAATTCTAAATCGATCCATTAGATGGGTGCTGCATCGATCAAACAAAGCAGCAAAGTTCATCCAACGAACACTCAAGACCCGGTTACTGAACAGCATGTTCAAGATGTTAATCTTATTTGGGTGGGTGCATTACTTAATAACAGTAACGAAGTCATAATGCGTGAAAATTTGCAAACTGTTAATCACTATGTTCAACTCATTCCTGATATCGATGCTTTTCGAGCACATCTGCCGGAAGAAAAAGCTGAAAAGATTTTTGTGGTAATTAATGGCACACTGGCGAAAGACTTCATCGACAAGTTTCATGACAATTCGCTCATTGATTCTATCTTTATCTTTGATAATCATCCCACTTCAGAAAGCCAAGAAGTTTATGAAGGACTTCAGCTAAGTTTTGTCAAAGTAGCTTCATTTACGGAATTCAATGCCATGAAGCTTCATATTGCAACGAGCATAAAAGAGTTACTTCAACAAACTGTTGCCTTTGGTATGTTTGATGATAAACAAAAGTTAGCTAGAGATCTTAACCGTGATGCTGCATCCTTCTTATGGTTTCAAATGCTTCTTGATGTGCTGAAAGGTATTCCACAAGAGAATAAAGAGAAACGCATAATGCTTGATATGTGCCGTCGTATATACCACGATAACTCAAAGGAGATGAAGCTCATTCGAGAATTTGATAAAGACTATAAATCAACAACAGCTGTGTGGTGGTACACACGAGAATGCTTTCTCTATCGTTTAGTTAACAAGGCACTGCGCCAAGAAGATATCCGCTTCCTACAAGTCTATCGCTTTTTCATCGTCGATTTATGTAATCAACTTGAGCAAGAACATCGGAAGCGTGTTGAAAACGATTCCGATGATAAAGACAAGATTATCGATCTCTATCGCGGCCAACAGATGACAAAAGCTGAGAAAGATAAGTTAAAATCGAATCTTAACTCTTTAATTTCAACGAACGGCTTCTTTTCGACATCACAAAACATAGAAACGGCCATTACCTTTGCGAAAAGACGAGGCACGGGACGTTCCGACATCGTACCTGTAGTCTTTCATATTAAAGCCAAATCCAACTTGGAGTCAGTCATCTTCGCCGACATCGCCAACCTTGGTGCAATGCCTGGTGAAGCTGAGTATTTATTTAGCATTGGGGCTGTTTTTCACATCGATGAAATAAAGCATGACAGCGAAGAAAGAATTTGGCGAGTAACAATGACCGCAACTGATAAAGGAGCAAAAAGTCGAAAAGAGTATATTGAAAAGACAAAATTGGATATGGAGGAAACTAGTGAAGATGTCTTATTCGGTCGGCTATTAATTGACATGAGTCAATATGAAGATGCAGAATCTTACTATCAGTCAATGTTGTCAACTATTTCGTCAAATCATGTCGATCATGCTGCCATTTATCACAATCTAGGCCGGGCCAAAGGATACAAAGGTGATCTAAATGGCGCACAGGAGAGTTTCCTTCTCGCTCTACGAGATCGTCAGCACATAGATGAAAAACATCCAAATGTTGCACGTACTCTGAATAGTATAGGCATCATATATGGTGAGCAAGGAAAATATACAAAAGCGATGAACACGTTCAAGGATGCTTTAGAAATTCAAGAGCTTTACTCATCATCCTTAAACGGCAGTAATAAACCGCAGAAACGAAGCATTTCATTGAATATGGCTATAACATACAGTAATATGGGGTGGGTTTATTATTTATGTGGTGAATTTGAAAAAGCGAAAAAGGCACATTGCAAGGCTCTTGATATTCGGAAACAGTATTTAACTGACGAACATCCACTCATTGCGGATTACTATAGTTCCATCGGTAGTATTGAGCATGCTCAAGGTTTATATAAAGAGGCGCTTGCAAACTACACAACATCGCTTAATATGCGGCGCAAAACGCTTCCACAGAATCATCCATCAATTGCCAATAGCTATCAGTTACTTGGTGAACTGGGACACGACAACGGAAAATATGATAAAGCTCTTGCTCAATACAAAATAGTGGAAGAAATGCGTATTGCCTCGTTTGGTGTTGATCATTCATCATTGGCTAGTATTTACAAATCAATCGGTAGTGTTCATCTCGATTGCGGACAGTATCAAACAGCACTTGACAACTATAACCACGCACTTTCGATCTGTAAGAAGACACTGTCAGAAATGCATCCTGCATTTGGCGATTGTTATCATATGTTAGGCATGGTATTCGAACGACAAGAAAAGTACGATATGGCTCTTCAATCGTATTCCAAGTCACGTGATAATTTCTCAAAAGTTTTGCCAAAAAACCATCCCATGATCGCCAAAGTAGTGAGCTCAATCGGCAATGTACAAATGCGCCAAATGAAATACGCTCAAGCTATTCGCATGTACGAGGATGTCCTTAAGATGCAAGAAGAATGTCTGTCTAATACACAGCATCATCCAGATATTGTTTTAACTCTCAATAATTTTGGCGTTGTTTATAGCATGATGCGTGATTTTCAGCAATCTGAAACATATTTCACAAAGGCTCTAGACATTTGCAATCGTTGCTTTGCATCTGACCATCCGACCAAAGCACGGATTTTTCATAACATGGGTGATATGTACAAGGCTATGAGTCATTTAGAAAAAGCACATGCTAACTTCATTCAAGCTTTCAACATCAGAGAAAACACGCTATCTGATGATCATCTCAGCACAGCAGATACTTGTTATAAATTGGGATGGGTGTGCTCCGAACTTCGCGACTTTAACGACGCTCTCTTTTATTTTAACAAATGTTTGGGTATTTACCAGTCCGTAGGGGCTCAAAGGATGTCAGTCATAGACGATCGTGATGTGAAACGTGTTACTACTAGTATTCGGTTGGTTAAAAGAGAACTCGAGATAGAATAAAAGTCGTGCTTAAAGATATTTGCAAGACACTGAAGCAACCTGGACAGTTAACGAAGATGGGTGTGGGTGTAGGTGTGGGTGTGGGTGTAGGTGGGTGTCGGTGTGGGTGTGGGTGTAGGTGGGTGTCGGTGTGGGTGTGGGTGTAGGTGGGTGTCGGTGTGGGTTAAGAGAAGATAAATATTCACACCTATCCTAAAGATGCTATTTATAGTTTTCGTACATGTACACAGATCGTTGGCGTACCGAGAATAGAGTACTCTGTCATGATCACCCTGAGATCAGTAAAATGAACTCAATATGGTCAGATCTCAGCGTCTCTAGTGCGACTAGTAGCCGACTCTGCTTGAAATTAAACTGAAAAAATAAAAATAATTTGAATTTGGAAAAAAGTGATCCATGTGACACGTTGGTATGATATATGTGTATATGTCTAATAATTCATCGTATATATAGCAACTAATTGCACAAGCCAAAATAATTATTATCTTGCATTTGTTTCAGTTTTTTTAAAGAGAGAAAACTCTTTAACTACGCTTTTTAGTTTGTTTTTAATGATTAATATTTCGTTATATATGTATATATGTATGTTGGTTTTTTCCGACCGACAATGTATATTTCGTTATTTTAAGAATGATTCATGTTCGTCTTGTTTATTGACATTTATAAGAAAATGATTGCAACAGACGCATAAAAGTATTCTTTCCAGCCACGACGACACAATCTTTTTCTTTCGTTCGTTGTAAATAATCATAATTTTTAAGTTCTGACAAGCAGCAAGCTGACCAAAAATTTGTCGATGGAAGAAGGTAATATTGATCGAGATCGTATCGTTGATGGAGATCTTGTTGATGACGATCTTTTCTGTCCAATATGTCAATGTCTTCTATGGAAACCATGTGCCTGTAGTAAGTGTCGACATCTTTTTTGTCGAAAATGTCTTTATACATGGCTTGAAAATCCTAACAGTGGTAGAAGATGTCCATTTCGATGTGAACCATTTGAAGAACAAGATTGTTCACTGTCTATTCAATCAAGATTGAATTGTTTAAATATTCATTGTCGAAATTTAGAATTTGGTTGTACACAAACTCTCTCCTATAATTCATTAGAACAACATGAAAATGTTGACTGTGAATATCTTAGTAAACGATGTTCGGAATGTGATCAGTTAGTATTGATGTCGAGAATGGATGAACATTGTGAGATGCCGGGATTATGCGTGCCACATCCAGTCAAATGCACTGCCTGTCAAACTTATATTGAAAAACTAGTTTTCAAAGATCATTTTCAAGAATGTTTTCTAAATCGAATGATTACGTTAGATACACAAACAACAATGAATCATGAGTAAGGAGCATCTTCTATATGGTAACGAACAATTATTTGTGGATTGAATGCTATAAACCTTCTTGAACAACAACGACGATTTTCACCAGTACCAACAGATTTAATTGGAGTCGACGCAGTACGACAAGCACGCGAACGACGATGTGGATTTTTTTATCATATGTTTATGATGTTAACATTTGTTTTGGCTAATGGATCTAAAGCTCCATTTTTCATTCTAGCATTTTCAGCTATTGGATTTGTGCAATGTACAACTATCATTCTCATCATGTACGGTTTTTTTCTTGTACGAATGCGTGCTCATATTTATCGAGGTTGCTATGTCATTATGTTGATCAGTTATATTTTAACCTACGGCATTTTGTTACTATTTCGATTTGTATCTGATTCGTTGATTATCTATTTACTAGGACTCTTTTTATTTCTCTATGGTTGTTCTAATCGACTGATATCAATGGAATTATTCGAAATGCATCCAATGTTTCATATGACAAAAATAAATATTGCTCTTTACTGTGCTGTTTTATTAACCATGAAAATATTATTCTTACTTTGTCGATTTTATTATTGGTATATACCGATATATTTAACCGCTGGTATTACTGCTTGGATCAATTTCTCCATTGCTTTTCATACAAAACCTGCCTCACGAAAGACGACGACATAGACAATAGACTTAAGATTTATTTCATATATCTATAGCCATTCCAGTTTTCTTTTTAAGTTCTTTTTTATACAATCTTGTAACGATTATAAATCTATTCAGGATGTGAGTCAAGTATGCAGTTTCGAATTTTGACTACAGCTTGTGTTTGACCGAACGAATAGCTCAAAGATTAATATAAGGATTGCGTATAGGTATTAATGCAGAAGAAAATGTGACCGAGAATTTGATACTTAAGAAATACATCTATCATACGAATGTCTCTTCTTTTAGCTCACATCCACACCCGTTACTTGTTATATTATTATCTAATATACAATTATTCTATGATAACTTAATATTTTGATCGAATTGGTTTAAATGAAACTGATTCTATTTTTGTAAAAGAACTTGTTTTAGGTAAATCAGATTTGGCTATACAAAGGACAACATCTATCGAAATCAATTCTTTATCAAATTGATAGACATACATGTTGATAAGTTTAATTTTTTTTCTACGAGATTTATATTATTTGGTAACATGAATTTCATTTTAACATCTCTTTATATTAAATTTTACTTCATTTATGTCTACGTGATAAAGAAGCTGAAGCATACGATGAAAATTGTTGAGTACTGTGACCCTTTTTTTTTTTATATTTTTCAAGTACTCTTTTGTTTTTCATCTATCTCATTTTTTCTATATGTTCACTAATTGAAACGCTTAAGTTATTTTTCATTTTATCTTTTAATGTTAAAAGCATTTATTTATATCTAGATATATGCAGATTCCTAATGAGTATTTTATTATTTTAATACATAATGCAAAACATGTCAACAAGGAAAAATATCTTCCATTCATCTACATATATCTATATATCATTTTTCGAAAGCAGTGGCGATTAATGTTCCAATGAAAAGGTGTTTGCCGGTTTTATCTGTAGTGTGCGTTGAGCGATCATTTTTGTTACCAATCATAAAGTTGTCCAATTCTCATTCGAAAGGGAATTACGCAGCTAGTTTTAAATATGTAGATTAATTTGTTTCCATGTCATTTAAACTCTTCCAAGAGATTCTTCATCCTCAACTATCTTATTATTTTCTTTTGCTGAAAATATTAAATGAATTATAATAGGATTATCATAAATAATGCGCCTAAAGTTATATTAATAAGTCTGGAAACGCTTTTCATCTCATTAAACTGGTAGAGAAAAATATATATAGAAAATAATGAGACGAACGGCTAGAAGAAATATTTTTCTATTCATTTTATTATTACCAAATTAGATAATGGTCCACCAGTTAGGTAAGAATACGTAGGTTGTATTTTTTTTAAAACAATAAATCTAAATAATGTCAAATGCAAGCAGCAATTCGAATGTATATACAAGCGGAACTGTACTAACATATGCTGGAACAAGTGTAAATGAAATTCCTCTAATTGGAAGATTTTGAATGTTTCTTATATCAAATTGTGCATCACTTATTTGTTCTCTATTATTTACTATTTAACAAGAATCTTCGAAGTGGACT
>CAJNOI010001652.1:0-13332 GCA_905250115.1 Adineta steineri | reverse complement strand
TTTTTTGGTAAATGTTTTATTACATTAAGTATTTGATCAGCAATATTTAATGTTGCATTTTTTTTATTTAGATACCTCATCAAATATGCTTCATTTAATGTATTATACTATTTCCATCCATATTCAGTATTAATTGCTCAATAAATACTGATAAATTCTTTATCTGATTGAGTATAATCCATAAATGTATTTTGTTGTTTTACATTCTAAACATCATCTGCTGTACTAAGAAATACAAGTGTTGAATATTTTTCAAAATTATTTATTGTAAATAATGATGAATCAACATCAAATCCATTTTGTTTACTCAACATTTGAATAGCTGTAATACCTAATGGAATTGATTCATGAGATTATATGTTTATAAACATAAACAGAAGAATATTAAAATATGGAAGATATGTAGCCATGATATATTTTATTAAAGTTCTGTTAAGAAATGATATCCTCTTATCTATTGTAGTATATTTCGTATTTCATAGAAAACATCACGTCAACAATAAGTAAATACATATTTAAAAAAAACAATGATATAATTTTTAGATGTTATATGTCATTTTTGATCCTTTTTTTTTGCGTATGCATATACATGTATTTCACATCTAATCATTCAATTTTTTATTTTGATCCTAATAATCATTCAAGTATCAAATCGAGTATCTTCAATGTTTTTGTCTCATAAAAAAACGAAAATAGTCGTTTTGAAAGCTAGTATATCTCAATATAAAATACAACTAATCATTCTTTTTGTCAATATTAAAAAAGGGATGACCATATTTATCTCTCTCTCCTTTGTTATATAGTATAGTACAAGATAAAAAATATACAATTTTAACAAACTTTTATTTTATTGAAACAATTTATGACATAGGAAAATATTTACGACGATTATTTGAGTCAAGAAATGATTGATCTAGATCAAGATCTTTGACTCTACTAAAGTTAAAATATGTTGTATCGATGGTAAAATTGTTTGTTATTATTGTAAGTGATTCATATTTGATGTAAAGATTAAGTAAACGAGGTAGATAAGTTATTTTCTGCAAAAGAAATTGTTCAGCATAATCTGTATGTGCCGATTCTAGATTAAGAAGTTTAAGATGATGAAAAGTAATTAATTCAGTAGACGAATTTTGTTTATCTTCTTGTGGTCGATCATTACGTATATGTAATATTTCGATAAAAGGTATATCATGAGATATAATTTGAAGGAATTTATGTTTCAAAGGAAATATATCTTTAATTACCAAATATCGAACTGTATGAAACATGCCTCCTGGAAAAGAATTATTGATTTCAAGTAAATATTCGAATTGATATGGAAGTGAATAAATATGACATTTTGATTCGATATGTGAATAGATGCTAATATATGAATTAATTTGTGGATATATTCCTTTTCCAATAAAACTACGTTGAATATCTTCATTTGATGAAAGATTAATATCATTATATCTTAAGACACATGTTTGAATATTAAATGTAAAGTTATTTAATTTATTCATATGACAAAGAAGTTCATTATATAATTGAATGCCATCAACATAATTTAAATCAGATACTTTTATTAATAAATATAGTTTTAATTCTTCAAGATTTATCATTCGACGAATAAATGGAAAAATTTGAGTAATATGTTGATCTGTGTATTCAGGTGAAATAAACGACAAATATTTTAATTTGGGAATTTTTTTCTAGAAAGAATATTAGTATTAAAAATATCTTGAAGATATATTTATAAAAATAAGATGATCAAAATCGAATACATACTGTATTATCTATGTCTAGTATCGGATAATAAATTAAATCTACATGAACAATTAATGTTGTTAAACATTCGAAATCTTCATTAACAAGAAACAAACATTCACTAAAAGCTGTAAGATTAATTTTTAGTTTAGTTAAAGTTGAAGACGTTAAAGTTGTGGCTGTTAATAGACAAATACGATTCCAATGTTTTCGCTCAAAAAATAAATCACAAAAATTTAATTCAATTAATTTTTCACATAAAGATAAAATTAACACAAAAATTTTTCTTGTAATTATAGTCGATTCTCTATATGCATTTTGTATATCAATATTAAGATGTGTTATTTGTTTACTAAGTAAATCGCGAAGAATAGAATCATCTACAATTGAAAAGAAAAACAAACATAATTATTAACTTACATTTAACCAATGCATTATTTTATTAATGAAATATTTTACCTGTTAAATATTGATCAAGTATTTCTGCTTCAAAATTAACAAGTGATAATGAATATAGTTGAGGATAATTAGTTGCATGAAGAATACGTTTCATTGAATATTGTTCAATAGTAAGTGTGTTTATTTGATCATAAATTCGACATAAGATTTGATCAGATATTCTTGAAAGAATTTTATCATCTATTGAAAACGTTTGATTATATAATGATTCAAAAGTTCTGATAGTCATATCAAGATTACGAATAGTAAGAGGATCAAGTACTAATCGATCAAATCGTTGATTAACATCGACAAGTGAATATAGAACGTCAACTATATTCATTTTATTACAAATAATAAGTAGTATTTCATCAGGTAAATCGAGTATATTCAAGTATTTGTTCATCTTTAATTCATACAATGTACTTATATCAATCTATATATATATATATATATCTGTCTTTTCTTCTTCCTGCCTTATATGAGAACAATGGAAGGTCAACGAATATTGATGCCGTTATGTTACTTTATTAGGCCCCAAACAGACTGGAAAAATGAATTAACCAATACGATGACGCAAGGGGGAAAAAGCGGATCATGGATCCACGAATCTTCTGAATTTTTTGGATTCTAATAGATCCTGAGAGATCCTTGTGGATCTTGATGGATGCTAGTGGATCCTGGTGGATCCTAAAAGAGACCTACAATTATTGCCAACATTGTTTTGCCTCTTTATTTCTCTTATTATTTTTCGACTGATTTTATAACGATGCTAGTTGACATACGCTAAGGTTCATTTCATAGTTGTCTCTAGGGTGTGGGTGTGGGTGAGGGTGACGGTGTAGGTGTGGATGCTAGTATAGTTGTGGAGATCCTATTTTATTCTTACTCACACTCAGATCCAAACCCACTTACACCCGATCGGAGTTTTATTTTTTCGACATTTATTTTTCGTAATTTTGTTTTTTCCACATTTCGAAGTTCGAAGTTTTAAATTTCGGTGTTTCTTTTCGAAATTTTTGTTATTCGACATTTAGCGTTTCGATATTTTTCTTTTCGATCTTTTGCCAGCAATTCCATTTTGTACTCGTATCCGCTCAGACCTCAGTTTATTAGAAAAATATTTATTAATCGCTTTTTTCAAGTGTAATTTAAGTTGAACAATCTTTAATAATGATTTATATTTTAGGTGTATTGAAATACTTCTAAATGGTGATTAAATATTCTTTATCTGCCAAGAAATTTTAAATTTAATATTAACTATTTCTCTTGTATATATGTATAATATAGAAATATATGATCGTTTTTTTTTTCTTCTTCTTGTGTAACAGCATTATTCACCTTCATGTCATGTTTTTACCTTATTATTCACGCTTCTATTAACTCAAAACGCACTTTACTTATGTTCGATGACTTCACCTGTAGACGCAAATTGTATTTTTTTTGCACATGTTCTACTTGCTTGTTATGAATGACTGTTACAAAATAACTTTTCGTACGTACTATAGTTTCGCATTATATACTTTAGGTTGAAAAGTATCTTATTTATATGATTACAATACTCTCATATAATGTTCGTTTTGTCTATTTTAAACATATAAATATATTGCTTTTTTATGTCAAGAATTTCAGTACTTTTTCACATTTTTATTCATTTTACTAATTGTTCAATATATTCGTGTACTCTGATGGATTGAATACTTTTGAAAAGAACGACTGGTTTCGAGTTTTATTACTTAGATTACAATAGTATAATGTACCTTGAAAATTTCTCTTGGATCATTGAATTCTCAAAATAGAACCGAGCGCAGATGGTGGTAGCTGAAGCACAGAACACTCTGACTCAATGACTGATTAGAAAATAGTGTGCTCTTTCTTTTGACAAACCTTTCACATAAAAATAAAAACTAGTTATCATGATTGATATAGTTTATATTTAAATATCTAAATTATCAAATCCAGATATTATGTGAGTAAAAATAAATAATGTCTCAGATAAACATACTTGTATAGTTATATAACTCACAGAATGTATGAGGAAAAAGCATACTTATCTACCTTAATGATTTGGTTTTCGTAAAAAAAAAGCACACGTACTGCTTCATTAGCATGCTAAATTATGTATAGAAGGTCAGGATTCTTTAAATTTCATATTATTATCAATACATTTACTCAAACGTATAGCACAAAAAAGAACGTGCAACGGTTATGATTGTACTTGAAATTTTATCTTCTTATCATTGACATACATATATTTTCAATAGTATACTGCATTTTTCTGAAGTTAATAATTTTAACTTGTGTTTTATTGCTTAATAGACAATTTAAATTTTTTATATTTACTGTAAATATATTCGAGTATATGAAAACAGTAGATGTCAGGATTGTTCAATAATATTTATATTGCATAGATTGATATCCAATCAAGTATCTCAAATGATATATCTTTTATCCAGTTTTATTTCTAAAATCATCGTCATTATGACTATGACTATTGCATCTCGTGCTTCACAGAATACATACATGTGTCTGGTGATTCGTTATTTATTTTTTTAAGATATAATGCTGTTTTTATAAGACACATTTTTTCGAATGTTTAATTGAATAAATATATCGAAAAACAATGGGATTTTTATTTTCAAAGCTGTGGGCTTTATTTGGTAAGATAAATATTGATAAATTAATAAAAAAATATTTTATATATATGTTTTACAGGTGATGAAGAACATAAAATAATTATTGTCGGTCTTGACAATGCTGGTACGATGAAAACTGTTTACTTATTTGATTTTGTTATGTTATTAAATAGGTAAAACAACAATACTTTATCAATTTTTAATGAACGAAGTTGTTCATACATCACCAACGATTGGTTCGAATGTTGAAGAAGTTGTTTTTAAAAATATACGTTTTTTAATGATGGATATTGGTGGACAAGAATCTTTACGTTCATCATGGCAAACATATTTTGCACATACAGCATATGTTATATTAGTTGTTGATAGTACCGATCGTGAACGTTTACCAATAACAAAACAAGAACTATTTCGTATGTTACAAAGTGAAGAATTACGTACTGCATCTGTATTAATATTTGCCAATAAACAAGATATAACAGATTCAATGACATCAGCTGAAATATCAAAACAATTATGTTTAACGTCCATTAAAGATCAAGCATGGCATATACAAGCTTGTTGTGCATTGACCGGAGAAGGTTTATATCAAGGTTTAGATTGGATTGCGTCGAGAGTTAAACGATGAGATTCTTTTTTTTATTCATGTTTTTTTGTTTTATATATATATATAAATATAAATTTCTTTGTGAAGAAAAAACAAGTTTGTTGAAATTTCATTGAAATTTAAAACGATCTTTTTCTCCGTATTTAAATATAAATATAAATATGTGTGTGTGCGAGCATATTGAGAATAAAATAATAGAGGAAAACATTTCTATTTTTAGATCAAATCGAAAACATGCCTGGAAAAATGACCTTCAATGTTTATGATGATGTTCATAAAAAAAATGCAGAAGGTATTGAATATGACTTATGGCGTATTAATAATGGTAAAGATCGTGTTAATATGAAACACGAGAAATTGGCAGTTGGTAATTCACACGTCCTGGTAGAAGCAAATAAAGAGGAAGAACTCGGCACTTTCGAAGTTGTAATTTATGCTAAAGATTATTTTGATCGTTTTAATGAAAATATCGAAGTAAAAAATAGCCGATATGTTATTCCTTTTGGTGTTAAGGATCTTAGCAAAGATTATCATTTAAATATTCATATCTCACCAGATAGTTATACATGCACCTTATAGAGGGGGCATAAAAAATATCGACTTTTGCATGCTACAATTTTTTATCTAAAATTTTTTTTTACTCAATTTTTATTCATCTCATACTGACACATCTAATATTTTTCTTAATAATTGCTTTTAATTTATACTAATTTATTTTAATCGAGAAAAACATATTTTTTTCAGATAAGAATGGATAGCTCATCAAATTCACCCCGTGTATCGACTACATCGGTACCCGGTGTTATAACAATTGATGGCCATAGTTGGTCCTACTGGGCATTTGTTTGGCTTGGTCTTGGTTCTTTATTACCATTTAATTTTTTCATAACAGCTGATCCATATTTTCGTTATAAATTACATGATCCTACAATGCCAAATTCAACTGTATCACGTCTTGAATTATCCTATGAAAATGCAGTTACAATTTGTGCAGCTGTACCAAATTTAATCGCAACAATTTTTGTTACATTTGTTTGCATACCTTACATACATAAATATCGAATATGTACATCATTAAGTGGTATAACAATTTGTTTATTAATATGTTTTTCACTTATTTTTGTTGATGTTCATCGTTGGCGTGAAATATTCTTTTTTCTAACAATGATACTTGTTATGATTCAAGGTGTATTCTGTGCTATTCTACTCAATTGTTTCTTTTCATTAGCATCAACATTACCAAGTCGATATATTCAAGGTAAAATTTATATTTCGAAATAATCAATGATAATAATTAAAAATTTAGACAGAATAAATGAGAATATGTAAGTATTGTGTTCGCTATCTATGCTTTAGAGATACGATTGATAAATATAAATACGAATATCATATTACAAGGGAGATTTTGTAAGATAAAACTATATTGCATTTTTATCTATTGTATTATTTACAAACATAAATTGATGTTTTATTAAAAGAAATAGTTACAGGAAGTCGTTTAGTTTATTTGATGAACATTAAGTTTGATATTACATATCATATGAAATCAAATTTCTGACTCTTTAAAAACACAATTGAAATTATACTATTGAATATATAGTGATTATGCTCGGCAACAGCTGAATATGTAATATATGTCTACTATTAAATATATATCGATTACGCTCGGTAACAGCTGAATATGTAATATGTCAACAAATAAATAGAATTAAACTTAATGCTTTTGCTACGATCAAAATTCGTATATATCATAGTATTCTATAGAACTTGAGCAAACTGTTTAGTTTATCAGATACTTTAATAGTAGAAAAGAATAATTATTTAATAAAAAAATTTATTTTAGGATTTGTCGCTGGTCAGGCACTTGGTGGTGTATTTGTTGTTGTCTGTTCTATAGCATCAATCTTATTTTCAAATAATATATCTATATCAGCAGCGATTTATTTTCTTCTGGCTATATTTGTTCTTCTATCAAATTTATTAACATATATCTATCTTGAAAAATCTCATTTATTACAGATTTATTCATCATCAATACAAGAAATAAATAATGAATATGAACCATTACTTCATTCATCATCATCAACAACAGAAGATTATCAGAATAGTAATAATAATAATAATTCAAACAATATAACATTATTAGCATTACGTCAACGTTTATTAGTAGCATATAAATATACAAAATGGAATTTTTTTGGTATACTTTTAACATTTATTTGTACATTATCATTATTTCCAGCTTATATGTCGAAAATTCAACCAGCTTATCCATCAATTAATTATCCAAATACAATATGGACAGATCGTTTATATGCACAAGTTATGACATTTCTTTTATTTAATGTTGGTGATACACTCGGTCGTATGATATCATCAAAAATTCAAATACCATCATTATTAAAACCACATCTTCTTTTTTCTATATGTGTATTAAGATTTCTATTTATTCCTTTATTTGGTTTGTGTCATTTTCCCAATACAAATGGTTTTCCATACGTATTTAAAAATGATTTTATTTACGCTGGAATTGTCTTACTTTTTGCTATGTCACATGGTTATTGTAATTCACTCAATATGATGTATGCACCAAGACGTGTTCATGCTCAATTAAGCAGTACTGTTGGAGCACTTATGCTTATGGTATGTAGGATATTATTTAATGGATAGGGAATATTTTTAAGATGTATGTTAAGTCCAATATTACGTTGATGTGTATATGATGTATTTGATGTTATAACGCAACTTGAACACATTCTTATCTAGCATAGTATGAATATGATAGAATAGAAAATACCTAAATGATGGAAAATAAACACTTGTCAGAAAGAGAGAGAACGAACCTATATGGATAGAATCTTTAAGGTAGTAATTAGTTCAAAGATCAGATTTTCTAATTACTTACGGAAGATATGTATATCATTTAAATACTGAAGGTTTCAAAATCACTGCTAAACACAATAGAAAAGACTCTGTTAAAAGTTTAAAGCATATTATTCGAACTGAAAATCAAATTATGGATGACTTTATGTTCATGTTAAACAAAAATAGTCTTTAGAGTTGAGCTTCTGCATCATTTTGATCTTTAAGATTCAAATACTTATGTGAAAAAAAAGCGAATGAAAAGAAGAAGTAAATATGATGCTATGTAATATATATTTTATAAGAATTTATATTAGTCATGTCAAAAATTTCAAATCTCGAAATATTTTAAGGCTTTGCCCCGAATAATATCCACACCCACACCCACACCCTCGAGAGCGAAAGGGTTAAGCCAAGCGATTGTCGCCAAATTTTATTTTTTTGATAATTCCTTCTGACAATATTTATATTTAGGCATTGACTACGGGTATATTTATTGGTTCATTATTATCTTATGGTGTTGTGGCTATGTATGGTGATGCCAAAGAACCAGATAATCAACATTTTCAATGATCTAATCTGTTTATTTTTTCTATAAGAAACAATAAATTATTCTCATTTTTTTTTGTTCGTCATTCATTCTGTAAAATATATATGTAAATAAAAGAAGCTATTAAAACAAAATTTTTCTTTTATACCATATATATATATATTACGACAGAAGTAGGTATAGACGTTTTTATTTGAAGTGATTTTTTTTATTGGCCACGTAAATTTGTTTTCATGAGAAATTTCCAACATAGATATGTAAGAAGAGAACAGCAAAATTTTTCTCCTTTCATTTTTAACTTTTCTTTACATACCGGCTTCTAATATCTGCCTTTTTTCTTTCTTCTTTTCATCATTTATTTATTCGGGGAAGAAAACTTTCTTTTTTCTGTTCGAAGCGTGTTTTTACACTGTAGTTTTTTAAAACAGCGTCATAAAAAATGTCAACTTCAGAACATTCGTCAGTAGTGATTGATAAAGATAAAAAAAAGACAATATGTGGTGCTTGTGAATCTGAACTAGAACCTGATCATGGTGGTATACAATGTATACAAGCCCATCATTATTGCACAGAATGTTCTATTCATATTGTCAATTTATTTTTTTCTGATCCACAACATTATACACCTTTACGTTGTATACAATGTAATGTTGATTTAAATCCTAGTGTATTTGAACGACAATTAACAGCAGAACAACTTCCGTTTTATGAACAACATATGCTTGCATTAGTTTGGGCTAAACAACTTCTTGATGAAGATGAACGTTTAGATAATTGTCCATTCTGTTGTTTTGCTGTTATACGTAGTATACATGATCCAAATTATATTTATTGTCAACATGCTGAATGTGGTATGATGTCTTGTTTAATATGTCGAAAAGCTTGTCCAAAATTTCAAAATATGTATTGTACTGATGAAGAATTTACTGAATTACAAAAACATTTTAAATGTAGTGATTTAGCTGATGACAAACATATGTTTGATCAATATTTGGAATTAGGTCAAAAAGTTCCTTGTCCAAATTGTGGTCTAGCTGGAATGAAAGATGATGCTTGTACGCATATGACTTGTCCGACCTGTTCACAACTATGGTGTTATTTTTGTGGTAAAAAAAATGAAGATTGTAATAAAGCACAAGATGGAGTCAATGGAATATTTGATCATAATCATAATTGGTATACTAATCCTGATCGTTGTCCAATGTATTTTACTCAGATATTTGATATTGATGATCGATGGCCTGATGATGAAGAACAATGCTTAGCAATGTTTCATCGTAATCGTTCATTACGTTTATTACGTGAAGTCTATGAAAAACTTGGTAAAGAACGTATTGAACAACTTGATGAACATTTTAATATACTTACTACATGTGGTTTTACATTAGATGAAATACTTAAAGAAGATCTAACATTAATTAAAAATCGAGACGTTAATTCATCGTCACGTTCAAAAAGAACTGATTATTTTTAATAATTTAATTTCTATCATTTGTTTTTTTACCGTTGTAAATGAAAAATTATCTTCGTTATAAAGAATACTCCAATAAAACTTTAAGAAAGTATGTTCAAAGTAGAATAATAACGCATTTTTATACTATGTCATGTAGATCGTGTAATCGATGAGGAGAAGAAAAATATTAATAATGAGCATCAAATGCCAAATAACGATTATAGACGTAGTTCTGATGTAATGGATCGATATATTGTCAAATTTATCTTTTCTCGTCATAATCACAATGACGACAAAAATGATTAATTTTTATTATTGTTGTTATTACACTTTGCTCTTTCTATCCGTTCGGTATTTTTTGTTTTTTTGTTATTGTACTAACTATAGCGTATCTATACATCTTTTTGTATTCGCTGGCTGTTTTGATGTAATGCGATGGCTTTTTTTTCTTCTTTTTTCTGTTTGCGTATTTCGTACAGAAAGAAGAAAAAGAAAAAAAAATGATGATAGGATTCTGCATCATACCCCATTTTGTTGAAAGGAGAAAGAAAAAAACAACGTCGACTTTGTGTATCGTGTGATAAGAAGAAAATTTTATAGTATTTTTTTACAAAAAAGGTAATCATATATGGCACTTCAATTAACATTATCATGTGATTCGGATAAATCACAAAGTGGTCCAACACTTATTCATTCAACTGGTGTAGAAGGTTACAAAATTCCTCCAGAAGTGGTATGTTAATTGATAGAGATTGAATAGACTGGCAGTAGTTCGATGACGTTTGTATTATTATAGATTCGAATTTTACAAGAAAATCTTGCTAGTGATAGATTATCTGATCATTCAGATGGTGTTCTTTGTCAAGATGGACCTCAACGTGTACTTGATGTTCTTCGACGCAATGGATTTACTTTACAAAAACAAACAACTGAGAGCAATCGAGCATTATGGACATTAGTACAAAGTGGTGGAAGTAGTGGTGGAAGTAGTGGCGGTCACCAACCTCCTCCACAACCACATCCAACACCAGATGCTAATAATGATGGAAATGAAGGTGGTGAAGATCAAGGCGGAGAAAATGAAGAAGAAGGAGGAGAAGGAGAAGGAGAGGGAGAAGAAGAAGAAGAAGAATCATAAACAACAATTAATCGTTTATTTTATGATTTTGATCCATTCATGGATATATTTACTAGTGTGTTCAATGGAGCTTTTGCATATCTATTCTACTTTTTTCGGTGTGACATTTTATTTTTACATAAACATATATATGACATAAATAAATAGAAAACTAGTTAAGAAAACAAGATCTAACGTTCAAAAAGCTATCATTTTATTTTTAATATTAGATTCAGAACAAGTAAAAATACTAAAAGTATTCCTTGTGATTTTCTTATGATTGAAAAGCTTAGTGAATTCTCAATATTTAGCTAAACTTATCAATACCGTATTTACGAGGATATATATCCAGATGTTTGGGTATTATCTGTTAGTCATAAATAAGCTATAATGATTTACGGGAAGACTAAAAAAAGAAAACATTCCCTGAAGACTTCTTTTTTTGTCTTGCATTGTTGCAAAAGAGTTGAATATTTTAGATAGATCTGATTGTCCTAGATATTTTAGTTTAAAGAGATGTAATAAATTTTCGAAAAAGCTCATATTGTTGAAGATTGTGTTACATTACAATCAATATCTCCAAAAGAATACATCCTTTGAAGCCAGAACTATAAAATCGTCATGAAAATTCTAAGCAAATGAATACATGTAAGATTTTTACGTATGCCGTTATACTTCTATGTCAGTCTAAACTCGTAAACATTATAAATAAAATCCTCTACTCTATCGAATACTAAAAATTAATATAGAAATGATACAAGACTATCTGATTTATAGACAAAAAAAACTCATCAGTTGATTATAAACTGATTAAGACGTATAAAAAGTTAGAATTAACGTAAAAAACTTTATTTTATGTAAATAGAAATGCCTAGGCCTATCGATATCTTTCTAAATCATAACTATTATCATTTCAATAAATACGTGACAGTGCACAATATCGTAAACATATCATTCGATTACGTGCTATTTCAAAATATATTGATAAACGAAGTCATTCATTTAATAATTATAATATTGCATTATGAGCAATACTTTTCATACATTTAAGAAATTGTATCAGCATTGATGTTAATATAGTTTAATTGATTAATATGAGTAAGTAGATGATTTATTGATAAAATATATGATACATCAGACATAGCAATTTTAAAAATAATATATGGTATGAATAATGAAAACAAAATTATCTAAAAGCAGTTCATACATATGTATAAAATTCTTAATTTTATCAATATGAATATATTCCTCTATTGTTTTAAACATTATTTTCATTTGCAAGAAAAAGATCAAATATGTATAATCTATTATTGAAGTACATAAAGCTTAATTTCTTGCAATTCCATTGTATTTTTGTTTATTGTATGTAAAGGTCACATATGATATATACGAAACAACAGTCATTTTTCTATACAATTTGATTTTTCAATTTTCTTTTGTCTGTCAGATATTTGAATGTTGTATTTGCTATAATGTATATATATATTTATTCTTAATCAAGGCTTCATTTGGTTTATATCTTAACTCATTTTCTTTTAAGTATCTTATGTTTAGGATGAAACTTTGAAAATTTCTATGTTTTAGTTAATAAATAATGTTATTAAATTCTGTGTAATAATCATATATATTTATAATTACTTCCGTTCCCTCAAGATGAACAAAAATATTTATCTTTACTTTATTATAACAATAACTAATGTGGAAACGCAGTAATTTCTCTTTCTCTCTTGGTTACTTTGTTATTCCATCCTATCCAGCTTTCTTCCGTATTCTCTATCACATTGACAAAGAAATGGGTAAATACGAATGAGCTAAACATAGGCCTAAATAGACATCAATATATGGTGGAAAAAAACGGACGCCTACATAATTCTCTTTTCTGTACACATTAATATCCTCCAGGAAGAAATGTGTTTTTTT
>CAJNOI010001651.1:0-13334 GCA_905250115.1 Adineta steineri | reverse complement strand
TTTTTTTTGTTTCGTATTGAGTCATGTTAGAATATAATATAATTGTATTCGGTTGATTTCTCGTGTAATTTTGTCCTCAGTCTCTTGACAATGTGTAAGCAATTAATCTAAATCAAAACAACCTATTTAATTATCCATAAACTTATTACCAAAGCGTACAAAAAAAAGAAAGAATCAGTTTAAGATAGTATTGATTAGAAGGTCATAAATAGTGTTCTGTAAAGATGCTATGTAATACATCATTAATTGATTCTTTTTTGTTGGATTTATTACTAATTAATATTTTTCGTAAAATTCAAATATTAATCCTTGAGATTTTTGTAAATTAGAAAGAAAAATGAGTTTTAATCTCATCTTAATTATAAATTTATTCTATTTTTACAGCCAACTTCATCAAGCTCACACATGTCCTCTTCTTCCTCGTCATCTCCAGTTCAACCAGTAAAAAATCAAGTAAAATCTAAAACAAATATGCGTCGTAGTTTCTCCAACATGTCTTTATCATCACGTTATTCATATGATAATATCGATGAAAATGAAGAATATACATATGATATTCATGGTCATCGTCAACGACCAATACCTGGTACACCTATTGATTATTTATCAAAAACTAAACCAACAAAGAGAATGAATACAGTAAATAATGATATTCAAGGTGATACAGCATCTACGACGAGTGCTATGACACTTCGTACTGAATCTTATAGACAAGCACATCCATTACAATCGTTTGCTTTCGATTATCCTAAACAACCATTACTACCTCAATCACTATCAAGAAAAGATAGTTCAAATCTACCTAATAAACATTATGAAATATCTGTTTAAGAAGAAAAAAACACACTAATTTCTGTGATTATCATAGCCATTTATTTTTTGTTTGCCTTAATTCTATATAATATTTGAAATGGATGAAAAATTTCTTTAGGAGAGAGAAAAAAAGCTATTCTTGTTTTTCTGTTTTTTTTTCTTTTGTTATATAACAAAAATGTTCATTTTGTTTTCTTGTTAGATATTATTCTTATTATTTCTTGAAGAGCGAAAAAAAAATGAACATATCGATATGTATTTGTATTTAAAAAAAATCCTTTTTTGTTTAATGCTTTGTATTTTGCAGAAAAAGAAAGATGTTTTTTTTGTTTGTTGTTTCTACTTTATCTCCTCTTTAAAAAAGAGAAAAAGCAATTGTTCATTTATTAAATTTCTTCTTTACTTTAATCTCGACAGTTGTCAGTACATGATTTACAATCACATCGTGTAACAGACGGATAGTTTATAATACGTTGTTGTTGATTATTACATATTACGAGAATCTGACGAGGAATTGTCATATTTGGTATACAACAATGAATACGATGATTATGTCGGTAGGACGTTGATTCCGATTGCCAATCATGAATTAAAAAATCTTCCGAATAACATTGACCACGACAGCGTGTTGTTTCAATTTCTATAGGAGAATCTAAACAATTTCGAATATTTAACGTTTCGTTATAGGTTTCCATATAGCACGGATGAATATTTGATGTGGTTGTTGCCATTATAGATGAATACAAAACAAAAAGTATAATAATTACAGCAGCCATTCTATATAATGGGTAAAAACGGTAAGAAAAGGATGAAATGAAAACAACAGCTAACCTCATCTTCTTCTTCTACTTTCTAACGTTTCTTTTTTCTTTCTTCTTCATTGACTAATAAATCCTGCGATATTTAATAAGATAATTTTTCTTCACTACTACTTCCACATTTATTTTCTTTTGCCAGTGAAAACAACAACAAGAACAAACATAGTAATGTTAATACACACACATAGACAAAGAAAGTTGTATACAAAAAAATATAGAGACAAGCACACAAGTTCATACATACAAATGTGTCATTCTACAACAAATAGTACAGAAAAAAAAAATTTATTCATAACTCGACCAAAAAAAAAAACAGGAATTTAATCTTCATCTTCATCGTCATCATCTTCATCGTCGTCATCATTGTCTTCATCCGATGATTTTGCTTTAGCTGGTGCTTTTTTACCAACAGGTTTCTTTGGTGATGCTTTTTTGCTTGAAGATGCTTTTGCTCCACCTTTACTAGCTTTAGCAGGTGAACCACCACCGCCGCCACCACCACTCTTTTTATATTCTGAAAGACGTTGCTCATATTTTTGTTTTTCAACTGCAGCCTTTTGTTCATAACGTTTTTTAGTATCATCACTATAAGATAAAAATTTAATATATTAACATATGGATATATGAAAATTTATTGTTTTATTATTTACGTGACTTTTTTCCATCGGGCACCAATTTCTTTAGAAATATCGCCAACAGACAATGATGGACTCTTTTTCTTTATATCAGGTCGTTCATCTTGTGAAAAGAGAAAGAATGCTGATAATGGTCGTTTTGGAGCATTTGGATCTTTGTTAGCTTTTTTCGATGAACCAGAAGCACCACGAGGCATTGTATTAAGTTTTATTGAAATGAATATACGAATCTAAAATATCGATATAGATGACGATATAGCTATTCGAGCAACTGAATTTGAACACACAAAACAAATGAATAAATACGATCGTTGCACTCTTTTTATTATGAATGAACAACGAACAAGAGAGAAATGTGACCTAGTCAGGCAGTGGTGAATAGAAGAAAACGCACAAACATGACGTGTATGTCTCTCTCGCTGCTTTTTTTTAAACATAAAGCAGTCATGTATGTGTTCGTCTCCGTCTGTCTACATAGAGAAACACATAGTGATGTGAAAGGAAAAAAGAAAGAGTAGGGAATAAAGGCAACGACAGCGCGAAACAGCTTGCTTGCTGGTGTATGCGTATGTGTGTGTGTGTGCTCGCATATACATAGAGAAAAGTAACAGCAGTGCAATTTTATGTGTGGATGAGAAAATGGCAAATAATTTGTCACATTTATATTCGATGAGAAAAAAGAAATTAAAGATTGAATGTATGAAATTGAGCATGTATCTTTGAAAAAAATAGTTTTCAATTGATTTTTAATCAAATTATATTTATTAATATATATATATATGAAACATATAGAAATAAAATTCAAGGTGTTTATATAATAGATTTTCAAGTTAATAATAGTTTGTTTGCCGTTCGGCTATATTAAATTACAAGACTTTTTTTTCTTTTTAATGAAAACAATAACTGATTTAAAAAGTTTGAAGGAGGAAAATATTTCTATCTATGTTAGCTCTTGTTTTGAGAACAAAGTAAAATATTATGACAGGCATGTCTAACATGTTTTAGTTCTAATTTTATATAGAATTATTTATGAACAATGTAAATATAGGCTATTCTAAAATAGAAAGAAATAATGTACTCGAAGTCTTTGCACTGAAAAAACTGACTTTAAGCAGAATTTATGATATTTTAAAATGGAAAACCGTGAAGTTGCTAATATTATATTCAAATTGAGGTTTTCTTAATGGAAAAAAAATTAATTAAGTCGTACAAAAACCTTAGAAAAAAATTTATTAAGATATGCATACAATAAAATGATTTTCTCTATGAAAGATCAAATCGAGTGAATGATATATTGACGAATTGATAACGTTTTATAATCTATCAAAATATATACCACATTCGTCGTTAAAATAATTTATTACAATGCGAATAGATTATCTTCGAATAGTATAGTGTTGTTTCCATTGGTGAAAAAAAAATAGAACAATAAAATAAATTATTGGAAGATTCATTGAAGTGTAACATATATTATATTTATTTTCATCATTATTTTTTATAATGATTCTTTATTACACATTAATTTGTACTTCCAAGGTGGTACCAATAAATTCACCTTCATTCATTCTTGTTACTAGGGCAGTTCGTAATATTGATCAATATATTGCTAAACGTTTAAATAAACAAAGGTATAACCTTCGTTTAACAATTTGTCTATCATTTTTTCTTTCGATCAGATACCTTCTTTGAATGTATCAGAAAAAGATGAATCAATAAAATCATATGGCGAAGGTCATATGTATAAAATAGGAAATTTACAAAAAGCATGTGTAAATTTTGATACAGTTTTTCACATCACTAGACAATCAAGTGTCAATATAACATTCGATACATTACTTGAAAATAATATAATTCAATTCTGTTTAAAAGAAAAATTTATTACAGAGCACACAAACTTTTCCTAGTTGCAAAAAATCAGATATAAAGTATTACTTTTCCTAGTTTATTTTATGTTATCCAGAAGATATACAAATAAAAACAGATGATTGTGTACAAGTATTTGAAAGATGTATTACGAGATTATCACATTTGCAACTACCCAGGTCAAAAAATCTTACAAGAATCTGGCAAAAAAATCGTGGTCCGTGGAATCTTGTATCTAGTCATAACATGTTTTTGTTAAAATATCTTACGTGCATTGTATTTTCTCAGTAATAATTTTAGTAGAATATTATGGTGGCATTGTACTGCATAAGAATCTTATAACAGTTCTTATAGCACGAACTAGTGCAAGAAATCAGGAACCACGATTTTTTGTATGATCCTTGTCTGACTTCATCCGATCATATATGATCATAGATACGATTCTTACAAGATCTTGCTATCTGATTGCTCGACCAGGGTATACATAAAAAAATTGAATATAACAAAAATCTAATGTAAGAGATAAATTATCACAAAGAAAACTAATTGAGTAAAATTTGGTTGAGCTATTTATTTAAAAAAAGGAGAAATAAGTAGATTTATACTCGAAATTATTGAGTGAACAGCGTTTTTTAAACTATTTTATAAAAAAATACTGATATATTATCATACATTGTATTTCATTCTGTTTAATAAAATATGAAATTCATGAAAAGCTTTTAAAAATTCAACGGCATTAAATTCGAAGTAGGTTTTTTGAAATATGTCATCGTATCTAATTTACAACTTTGTATAAGACTATATTGAATATTAATTTGATACGAAATCAAAGCTACTTTTGTTAACAAACTATGAATAAATTATGCAATTCTTCATATGAATGATACTATAATAAAATTTTAATATTGTTAGAGATTGTTTGGTATTAGAAATTCTTTTCAAAAAAAGACAAGGAAAAATACTTGTTGACTTATGACACTTAAATCTTCTTGTATTTCTCTTCAAATATCTAAACATTTGCAAAAAAGATTAACTCCTACGATCTCCTTCTAAATCCATCTCGAACTATTGGATTTTATTCTGACACTTTATTTGATGAAAATATAAATACATACAATCATCGAAACATGATGCATTTAGATGAATTCGAAGTAAAAAAACGCTGATATTTTTTTGCAAGTTTATAATTCTTACTTTATAGAAGAAAAAAAATGCTATCTTAGTAAATCGAAATTTATTTATAGATGTTTTTTGCAGTGTAAAAAGAAAACAGAAAGAAAAAAAGGTTTGGTCCCTATGAGGATCGAACTCATGACCTCCGCGTTATTAGCACGGCGCTCTAACCAGCTGAGCTAAGGGACCGTGTTTATTTTCATTCTCAACTTGGTAGTTATCATTATTGATAGTAAATACAAGCTGATATAAAGTATAAATTTAACTTTTTTTCTATTATTATTTGTTTTATAGAATATTGAAAGAATAGTAGTTTTGTTTTTCTAACTAAAACAAGATCTTTATTTATTTACAAATAGCATATATATATATTTGTCACAAGCGTATATATATTTACATAAAAACTGATCAGCAAAACAATATAATAACTAAATCTGACGGACTTATATACACTCAAAACGAACACTAAAGTTTTTTTTTTAAAATATATACAATCATTCTAAAAACCAACTGTCCATGGACGACCTTCTTTTGCAAGAATATATTTAATAGCATCCAAAACATCATTTTCAATTTTTGTTGGTACTTTCCATTGATTTTTTCCTTCAAGTTTGTGTTTGGCTGGATCGTAAACACCTGTGCATACTAATACAGATTCACATGAAGTTGCACTTAAAAATTTTGATTCTGGAAGTAAACTGTAACCACTAATACTTTTCTTCAAAATTGTTGCTTGTTGTAATAATTGATTATACATATTTGCACCAACAATATCAACATCAGGATTATCTCCAATGAAATAAATTTTTTCAATTTTTGATTGACCACTAGCTAATGCAATTTTATTAGCTACTGCTTCAGCATATTGATATGATATTTCAAATGGTTTACCAACAAATGATGTATATTTAAGTTCATTTCCACTTAAATTCTATAAATAAAATATAATAAAATTATATATTCGTAAAAGTAAAAAGAATTATTTACTTTATATAAGGCTTCTAAACATGTAAGAAAAGCACCATGACCAAAACGTGGTAAATCAGCAGCAGCTTTGAATACAAGATCTCTATTACAAGCAATAATTGGTATATGATCACGATCAGCATCGGAATCATCTGGTATAGCACCTGGATTACCATCGGTTAAAAGAAGATCAGTAATAACTTGTAATGATCTTTCCCATTGTACTGGTTCACCAAGTAAAACAATACCTATACATAGATTAATAATAAAATTATTAAGAAGAGATTAAAAAATAGAATATTTACCATCAATGGGACGAAAATTTTCATCACGAACAAGACCTTGGGTTTTAATCATTTCACTCTAAAACAGATGATAAATATGAATATCGAAAAGAATCTTTCCTTATTTTTACACTTACCAACTGAGCTCGATTCATATGATTGACCATATCCAATTCTGGAAATGCTGAGCAAACTTTTTCAATTGTTGTCATACTTTTGAAGCCAAGCCTATATTAAAAAAGAGAAAAAAAAATAAATCATCTTTTTATAATCGAAATTAAAATACATACGTTCGACCAATTTCTTCAATTGGACCTTGTCCAGAAATTAAAACATGTTTATTATGATATTCAGTTAATGAACGCATTGGTGTTTGAGCCAAAACAACTTGTTCTGGATGAATCTATAATTTAAATATATATGATTCGAAAATGAATTTTCAATCTTCGAAAGATTAACTTACAGTAATACCAAGTACAGCTGTTAATTGTTTAGCTTTATCTGCTTCAAGCATACATGTATTTGAGAGAAATACAACAGGTACTTTGAGTTGAATCAATTTTTGAATTGCTGGTTTAGCAACAGTAATAAAGTTTGGACCTTTAGTAATAACACCATCAATATCAAAGAGACAGGCAAAGTTTGGCTATTAAAAAGAATATATATATATATATATTGATTGAATAGAAGTAATATATTTATTTACCGTTTTCATAATAGAGATTCTTGTTTGCAAGAACTACTTGTGAAGTTTGACCAACAGATCTGATATTTTGTTGTAGTAGATAGATTTTTTTATAATAAATGAGAAATTTTGTAGGCCTTATATACATCCTGATAAAGCGGGTGAGAGACACGAAGGGTGTGCGTGCTATTACGAATAAAAAAGGGGGAGCGCTAGCCATAGCTGGGTACTATCTCTTACATTTCAGTACTTTATGGAGATCATGTGATCAGTAAATATTATATGTTAGTCAGATGACAAATATATTCTTTGCTAGAAAGCACACGCTCGCGGAATGTTGCTGTTCTATTTTGCTATATCTTTCTCTTTCTTTTCATCATATGATGCTATGGCGTTGTGTGTGACGCTATAGAGGTAGCGATTCAAGTCTATATTCTTCTCTATTCTGTTGAAGGGCAAAATATAAGTGACAGAACGAGTGCGTTATACGTGTAACTCATGTGCTTGCATGCGCACATTGTCGTTAATCTATTATAGAAAATACAAAGAATAATGATCACGCGCATAAGAGTGACTAGATTTAGAATGACGCATAAGCTAAGTTAATCACATGATTTTTATTATGGTGCGATCATTCCGAGGAAGTATTCAACGGCATACAATAAATCACTATGTTTCGCCCCTCTCTCTCCCTCTTGTTTTTTGTTATTACATTTTGTGTGAAAAGGTAACTGATAAGAATGTTTTTCTCTGGGAATCTTGACATCATGAGAGTGATAAAATATTTATTTAATAAAAAAAAAATGGGTCATTTCTTGCACTGAAGTATTGTCAAATATTTAATCTTAATAACACATCCAGGCAAAAATAAAGATTAACTTTCAACTTTTATCAATAACCTTTCGAGAGTTAGTATCCACAACAGTAAATGTTCGAGTGGGACATATTATATAAAATATTATACAATCATCGTCAGTAATAAATAATAAAGTACCAATTAAATACTGTAAGAAATGATATGATCTCCTTGCTGTAATTGATCATACGTAAAAAAAAATTATGTATAGATTTAGATTCAAATTCTTTTATCGATTAAGAACTCTGCTACACTTATTCATTAAATTATATGCTGATCATTTTATTTGAAATAGATATTATAGTTTTAGAACATCGCAATTGAAATACAATAGTATCTGTGTGTACTATTTTTCAGTAAAAAGATAACTTCATCGAGGTCATAGAATATAATTTTTTTTTCTAAATCTACTACAATGCATTGTTTAAGACATATTCTTTTACTATCTAACCTGGTTGTCACTTTACTCTTTTTTTTCAAAATTAAAAAACGCAAAACTAAAATCCAAAGTATATTTTGATAAGAAAAATTTCAGTCCAGTATTTTGTAGTGGAATGAAACCCTGCCTTTTACCAAGCCTCTTTCACTAGTATTTTATCATATTTGTGTAGAAAGATAAAAAAAATATTTCATATATTATATCATCAGATATTCATTCGTTGTGAATCTTGTTAAACTAAACGACGTAGAAATATTTAATGTATAGAAAAATTCAAAGAATGATATCGAAAATATATTTGCATTCTATATGAAATATTGAATCGAACTCGATAAAGCATGTGACAATGAAAAACAACGTGTTTATAAATGTTTCATACGAAGTATAATATCATGTGTTGTTTTTTTTATTATTCATTGCATAATATGATGAAACGCAATATTGTTTTTTTTATTTACACGACAAATAATTCTTTCAGCTTGTGAACAATCTACATAGATAGTTTTGTTTGCATACTATTAATGTTTTACTTATATTAATTAATTTAAAAATCTTGCTGATATCTCTTTTTTTTATACACAGAGCATATAATAATGTGCAGTATCATATAAATATCTCACTATACTGAAATCAACCATGTTAATTATAGGGCTTTTATCAAGGGGGAACAAACTGATTTCTAGATCAGAAATCAGCATTTTTGTGTTGATCAAAAATCAATATAAATCATCAAAAATTGATAGAAACAAACAACAAGACACCATACGAAATTAAAGTGTTCGCTGGGAATATTAAAAACTATCAGGAATTTAAAAGGTCAATAAAATTCAGTGGAAATCAATAGAAATCAAGGTCTAATTTTTAACATGAATGTCAATGATTTTACTGTAACTTTGAATACTTTTCACTGATTTGCAATGAATTTTTCTCAGTCATTTTCTATGACTTTAACGTAAAATAGTGATTTTGAATGATTTCTAGCCTAGAAATCAATTTATTCCCCTTGCTCTTTATTAAGTTAAGTTCTAATATAGTGAATAACTAGTTATCAGAAATAAAAAAATTTGCATTGTATTTATACAAGTTAATATTTAAATAAAAATAATATTTTTCTCATTTACCTTTATAGAATATATTCAGAAACTATACGAATGATTAACTTTATTATTTACAAACTATGCAAAAATATATAATAATTTTCGCTAATTCTATATTTTACGTTTAATTACAAAGTGACGTTATTATACTTGATGATACTGTCATATATGCATTATAAAATATTAACGTTTATTTGAGAAGAAAAACAATACTTTATTCAATAATATTTTCTTACTATAATTGTTGATAAGGAAATAGAAAGTGAATAGATATAGAAAAAAAGAATATTAAATCGTACAAAAATTGATTGAACTTTAAGAGCATAGTATCAATTTATTACCACAGATAAACTGATTATCATTACAAAAAAGTCGCACTCAACGTATGACACGTGCTTTTTATCGTGTTCTGTATTCAACACGCTAAACCAGACTGTTTATTTGTATTCGTTCCTTCTACTCTTCGCTCTACGACATACGACAGTACTTGGAGTACTATTACATTACAACCTTTCAACCAATCATTGCACAACAAACACAAAAATAATAAATACCACCATTAATACGAAAAACAAACGTAATACAACACACGTATAATTTCATATTTTATCTACTACACCCAAATAAACTACGTAACTTATTTTCATATAATATCTTACATTAAAATTAATATCAAATGGATCAAGAGGTATATTTTTTTAATAGATAGTTTATTGTTTATTTAAATTAAATTTATAATAGAAATCAAAATCCAATGAAAGTAATAAAGATGCTACTGTTGAAAATAAAAAGAAGCAAGAAAATTCATCTGATTCGACATCTTCAAAAAAACATGCACCAGCATTAAAAGAAAACAATTATAAACAAATTAGTATTCGTGGTATTCCATTGGTAAATTCTCGAACATAAATTTCGATCTTTTACATATATATTTTTTCTTTCTAGTTAGAAAATGTTGAAGAAGTTAAAAAAGTATTTAATCGTCATTTACATTTCACTATTGTCAAAGATCGTGATGTTGCTACTGATCATGATTATTATGAATCAATAGCTTATACCGGTTTGTTTTGAATTAAATTTACTTATTTTTATTAATTCAATTTATTTAGTTCGTGATCATCTTGTTAGTAGATGGATTCGTACAAATCAATATCATTTTGAAACTGATCAAAAGGTAGAAATTTTATATATATATATGTTTAATAATAAATATTTATTTGTATTTGTATTTAAAGCGTGTTTATTATCTTTCACTCGAATATCATATGGGAAGAGCATTATCTAATTGTATGATTAATTTAGGCATTGAAAATTCTGTTGATGAAGCTCTTTATGAAATGGGTTTGAATATTGAAGAATTAGAAGAACTTGAATCGGAAGCTGCACTTGGAAATGGGGGTCTTGGTAAGTTAGAAATTCATAACAGTACACATCATTATAAAACAATCGATGTTTTCTTTTCTCAGGACGATTAGCTGCTTGTTATCTCGATAGTATGGCTACATTAGGTCTTTCTGCCTATGGATATGGTCTTCGATATGATTATGGTAAATATCTTTTAAGATAATTTCTATGCAAAATCAATTTGGTTTTCTTTTAAAGGAATTTTTGCTCAAAAAATTGAAGATGGTTATCAAAAAGAATATCCAGAGAATTGGTTAAGGTATTGCACGCGAAACTTCTTTTTTTGTCTTTTTAAATAACATATTATGTTAAGATATGCATGTCCATGGGAAATAAGTCGACCAGAATTTCTCGTACCTGTGCAATATTATGGTAAAGTTATCGATGATAAAGATGGAAAGAAGAAATGGGTCGAATATATAACTGTTCATGCTATGCCATACGATTCACCAGTAAGAATAAAGACATCTCTTATAGTACTATCACTTATATTTATATGATAAAGATTCAGTTTTTGACGCAGTTAGTATAAGGAAATTTTCATAAAAAATATACGAACGATACATAATGAGTTGAGTTCTATAGAAGAAATGATTAACCTATTCTCATCGATAAATTACTTAAGTTTTTCTAAGAACAATTTATAGTAGCATATTCACTGTATCATCGTTTACTACATATTCCTAATTATAAGGAAACGTATGATACAATATCCATACTTATGACGACTATACTTCAGTATTTATCTAACTTCGTATAGCATCAAAAATTATGAACTTTTTTCTTCTTTGAATCTTAACTGTGTATTGAGTTATATTACTATGTAATCATTAATATAAGTCTTTCACTTCTATCTAAGTTTAGTCTTTAATTCTATTTTTAAATATATGTTATTTATTAGATTCCTGGTTATAATAATAACGTAGTAAATACATTACGTTTATGGTCCGCAAAAGCTTCCGAAAAATTTAATTTTGCATTATTCAATAGTGGTGATTATATTCGTGCTGTTGCTGAACAAGTAAAACTATATTCAAGAAAATAAAAGAACAAACGATTTAATTGATATTATTTTTTTTTCATTTTCTCTAGAGTTCATCAGAAGATATTACTCGAGTATTATATCCAAATGATGATGTATGTATATATGTTTTAGTTTACGTTTGTTAATATATCTTTTTTCTATTATTTAGTTCGATGAAGGAAAAATTCTTCGTTTAAAACAAGAATATTTCTTAGTATCAGCATCGGTACAAGATATTATAGCACGTTATAAACGATCGAAAATAAATTTAAAAGCAGATCAACAAGTTGATTTTACAAATTTTCCAGATAAAGCAGCTATTCAATTAAATGATACACATCCAGCTTTAAGTGTTGTAGAATTAATGCGTTTATTAATTGATGTAGAAAATCTTGGTTGGGATCAAGCATTTGATATAACAAAAAGAACTATTGCTTTTACAAATCATACACTTTTACCAGAAGCACTTGAAAAATGGCCAATTGATATGTTTCAAAAACTTTTACCACGTCATTTTCAATTAATAACCGATATTAATGCACATCATTTAGATGTAAGATGATAATAATAAGAAATTGATATAATTAATCATTTTTTGTTCTATTTAGATTGTACAGAAAAAATGGCCAGAAGATAAAGAACGTATGAAACGTATGACAATCATTGACGATGAAGCAAAAGTAAGAAGAATGACGGAAATAGATAAACTAGTCATATAGCGAACCCGAACGTTCGAGTTCGCTACATGCCTAAGATAACCTCAACAGCAACTTTGAACATTTGTCTTTTATTTCAGAAAGTCAATATGGGTTATTTATCTGTCGTTGGTTCGCATGCAGTTAATGGTGTTGCTCAAATGCATAGCGATTTACTTAAATCTACTATGTAAATTTTTTTTTCATATAAATCAATTTTATTTTTTACATATCTTCTATAGTATGAAAGATTTTTATGAACTCAATCCAGAAAAATTTCAAAATAAAACGAATGGTATAACACCACGTCGTTGGTTACTCATATGCAATCCCGATTTAGCAGATCTTATTACAACTAAAATAGGTGAAGGTTGGATTACAGATCTGGCACAATTAAAACAATTACGAGATTATGTTGATGATGAACAATTTATTCGTGATATTCAACGTGTTAAATTTGTATGAAAATATCTTTTTGATAAAAAAAAAACATTATTTTCTTTTCTAGGAAAATAAAGAACGTTTAAGTAAATTTCTTAAAAAGAATTTTAATGTTAATATTAATCCAAATTCAATGTTTGA